>JTDE01021801.1:1952-24961 GCA_014338405.1 Paragonimus skrjabini miyazakii | reverse complement strand
CATATTATGAACTAGTCGAACTAGCCACTTTGTATATATCAAGGCGGATGAGTTTAGTGTCCTGTGGATATCGAAGGGGGGGTCAGCCGGTTGATTTAAACTTGTGTAATTTGTCAATCTGGGAATTTCACTTGTTCCAGTAAATCGTCTGACGGTAAGAAATCACAAACATCTAAAACAAATTATTCAACACCAACGTCTGAGTGCACGGTCAATTGGTGAAGCGAACAAAGCAGAACCGAACGTATAGCGCAGTCGGACGTGAGAGCACTCGAAATAGATTCATATAAGAGAGCCGATATTAAAGCTTTCATCGTTACTTTTCAGTCACAACGAGAATATCTGTTGAAATCATCTGGAGTGTACGTGTTAACTAAGTGCCGTCCAAAATCTTTCCAAAAACCCAATTGGAATTAAACTAATGACGAAACGCTACACTGATACAAGTGATGCAAATGACTGCACGAACTTTCACTCATACGTTATTCGATACAATGAAACAAATGTACCCTGCAGAATACACTGTGTGGAGCTTCCATATATGTTTTATATCCTCACAAACAATGGCGCTACAAAAACGCTCATGCAAGCCTTTGGTTATCGTTACAGTTTTCCTATATGTATGTTCAACATACACTGATTTTATGGTTGGATGGAAAATTAGATTTAACATATTTCGGATGCATTAGTGTCATGTCACTCATTTAAAGTTAACCAACACAGCAGAACTGGTACTGACTGGCGCAAAAGACAGTGCAACTAAGCGGACGCCTACAGATCGGGCAATAACATTTTCAACACTGACCCAGCTAGACCGATTTCGAAGTCGTCCGCGTTAGTATGCATAGTGTACAGTGCCTAATGTTAGTTAAACATGGTCATTTCAGCCGGTTAGAATGGTTAGCGATTACAGTTTTGCCTACACATGTGACATGATGGTTGGTTAATTGTTCAAATCACTGACGTCTGTAACACTACCGATAGTCTACAAATCACGTCCGCAATATCCCCCCTTAAAATTAAACCGATATGAGAAAATTCAAATTTCCGCACCACCTATTGCGTCCATCGGTGCTAAAGCCGCTGAAATAAAGGAGGGGGAGTATGCACGCTGAATTCGACATTGCTCCGCTCAGGTCCATATTACCAAACGACCTGAGTTGAACCGGAGAGGTGAGCAAGCTTTTGTCTTATTAAGGCTGTCGACGTGCAGCATGAACGAACGAACTAACTGAGCGACAAGGTAAAAAAAAGTCGATCCTACTAAAGAAATATGCCGAACACGAAGGTTTATTCAAGGGCGTGTTTAACAGTGATCATTCCTTTCAGGGTTGAGATAAACTGCGTTGACGATCACAGACACCTGAGTTGGGTTGATTAACAGTGACAGACGATCACCGCATGCATTGCTGATTAGCTTGTGAGTCGTATTGGGCGAATTCAAACACTGAAAACGTAGGAGTAACAAAACTAAATTGTTTATCCTGAATACTTTGCAATACATGATCCTACAATTTAACGGTGAGTAAACCGAAGCCTATGTATTGAAATTGCAAGTTCCTGACAAACATGGACTAACTAAGGGTCTTATTTACGAAGAAGACGCAAGGACCGTCTGGGCAATTCGACAGTATCTTTTTATCACTCAGAAGAGTTGGTCATTTCGATCTCTAGGAGGAAATTAGACTGTTTGAAACTATACAGCCAGTTGAACTTGGCAAAATCATGTGATCACATGTCCAAGCCATCTAAGTGCCGCCACATTGCGTGCAAAATTGCATTTCACGGCACCTTAGCTAGAATGAATCATGGCAACTCGGTCAACCGGTACACCAACAAGCAGTGCTGAAAGACAAGGAAATCGAATTCGCGAGGTGCTGGTCGGGGACTGGTACTGTACACTTGTTAGTTCTCAAACTAAGAAAATTCTTTCCCCTATTTGCATTCCCTATTTTTCTAACCAGCCTGACATTTAGTCCCCCTACCCTACCCATTTCGTTTGTTTTATTGAATTAATTTGTCATTAATTGTCTACGGTGTGAGCAGCCATTCTTGGAATGGTCAACTCGCGTGACAGTTCATCGTTGATCCTGTTGGCTCCGTTCAGAACCCACTGACTTTGTTGAACGGGACTATAGTTGTGAACGACTGAGGTTTATTTATTGCAATTATTTATACACTTTTAGCACTGTTGCAGAAATACTGATACCCAATAGTGTTTTCAACATGGATATTCGTTTTCAGACTATGATCAGACGTGGATCAACAGAGTTACGGCGTGCACAAAGGATTTCCGTTGAACAGTAATTTTAGTGACAGGTCTACGAGTAGTACGCTTCTGTTCTTTTGCCCAATAAGATTCTGCCATATTATTTTAATGGTAGGTGAATAGTGAGTTAGTCGGCAAAAAAACCATCAGACAAAGTGGTTACAGGAAGGTTCCAAAATAAATTTGAATGTAGTAGATAAGATCCAAAAGTAATCCGATGGCTATCAAATATCAACAAGCAAGCGACTGGAGAAGTAAACAACCAAAGAAACAGTGTTTGATACCTCGTGTAGTCACGTGGCCAGTATATAATACAAAGGAGCTGAAACAAACGTTATCTTCATTGAGAATCAGAGCTCACAAGTTCTACTAGTTATTTGTCGGAAAAAACTAGTGACCAGCTGAACCTCAATCCAGCGAGTGTTCAGACGCCTTGCACTTCCATTCTACAGGTTTCACGGAGAAAATGCCTGGAATATCGTGAAAAGTAAACGAGGAGTGACGCATCCAATATACTGCTCAAACTGACGCTACAAGAAATATTGTTAATTGCAGGGACTAGGTAAGCCTCAATGGGCGAATACATGCTTATGACGAAGATGTAGGAGAAATAATAAGTCATCATCGTAATCATAACAGTCATGAGCCTGACCAAAAGGTACTGTGGCTCGGGCCGCCGCTCGCCTCAACAATGACGTGGAATATCCTAGAAGAAAATGTTACTAAGAAGGCTGAATATTATTAAAACAAGACTAAACGGAAGAATCGGAAATGGTATGGATACAGGTACACCATTGACTGCAACACACAACCATCTTGGGTAACATCTCTAACCAGCGGTTTGAGTGATCACGAGGACCCCATCCAGGCAGGTGAGACCTACGCACTTTGCTCAATGAAGCAGTCAGGGTCTTCATACTTCGTGACTACGTTGTTGCTTGATCACCACGCGGTTTTACCCAACTGTTGGTGGCCTCAGTATATTATGCTCTGTACGGTAAACGCTCAGCTGACATACGGAGTACGTGACCCAACCATCGCAAACTATGTACCGTGATTAGTTGACCAATTGATCGCGCATCCCGAGCGTTCCGGAATACGCGCCGGCGTACATCGAGTTGGTGAGGCACACAGACTTTGCTCTATCTTCTACCTGTATCTGCTGACGAATCATTGGTACAATTACCTATAGCTTTAAAACGAACGTTTTCATGATGCAATCATTGAATCTAACAAAAGTTGCCCACAATGAATCTATTTGACGAAGTATTTTGAGAGACCCGGAACAACAATGAGGACAGCTACAGTTAGAGAGTTACGATCAACGAACAAATTTGCTCACAGAGTGACAGTAATTAGACGGTTTCGGTTGAGTTCAGCAATTGAGCCTGTAGTAACGCGACTTTGCTGAATTGGAGTGGTTAGCATAATATCCAACGGGTACATTTCCTTTTTGACTACTTCCTTCTTTTCAGAAATGGCACACAAACGTTTCTTTTTTCTAGCTGTGTCGTCAATGTATTGTACAGTGAACGTTCTGTTTGGTTCTAAATCCAAAGTTAACCTTTTGCTTTTCTTCTTAATTCTATAACAGAAAACATTAACAGATATACATCGAAATTCTTTTTGTCTTAAATTTGTAATTTTTTCTATTATCCTAGATCTTACCATTAGAGTCCGACCTCCACTTCTGCCTCCGAGAGAGGGCCTTTACTCGCGTACCAGATTATCACCTGGCTAACCAACATCTGTTGACTGGACCACAAAGATCTCTACTCACACGACTCCCGGTCTTAATCCTTCGGATTTAAACTGGATACAAGGCGTACCAGTGAGATCGCAGATGGTGAAGGGTGTGTGCAAGTGCCCTAACGCTTCGGTCACTGGGAAAGACTAATCCGAAAATAGATGCCACAAACCGCATTAGGTCAAGTGTTTCAAGCCTTCCAGTACAAGTAGCCAGGGAGAAAACTCGTTTCTCGAGCTCAATCTAACTGCGTCCGCTGGTAGCCATCAAAAACCAGCCCTAGTAACTCAACAGAAATTGATCAGAACTCCCTTCACTTTAACACACATACCCACACAGATCCATGTTCACGAACCACGTAAGTATATTGGGAGGTGTGTCACATCACGAGGCAAGCTAACATAAACAACACATGCATACACAATAAAACCAATCAATTTCATCAAATGAACAAAAACTGTTCTCCAGAAAACACCGCAAACCATATCAAGTAAACCGATGATGTACCTAACCATGGCGAACTACAAGTAATGCAAAATAAGAAGATAAAAAATGTATGTAACAATTCGTCATATCATTTCTAATGATCCTAAAGAAGTCGTCGTGGGGAAGTACCCACCATATGCATATACATCTGTATACGACAAACCTAGTACTAATCACCCTATTTAGGCATTATACATACCGGTCTGACATTATGTCAGGTCACCAGACCTACAGAATGGCATACAGGGGCGCGATTTCGGGCTAATCGCGGGCGAAGTTTGCCAAAGTGCGACAAACCGTATAGTATTAGCACTCATTTGCGTAGTTAATGATCGGCAAATATATTTCGGATCTCAAGGCAGCCTTGTCCTGAACGGAACTCTGAGAACCGTTTCTTCCGAATAGATAGATCAATCCACCCAACACTCATAAGCCGAGAGAGAATTTTGTACAGTAGTAGAGAATGCTCACCCAGATGACTGCGTGATCAAGCAATCTGGCTCAGTGTGTCGTGTGCCGGTCAACTGCAACACTGGGAAGTAAAAACGGTGCCACTGTCCACGCATTCATGAAGTATGTGGTGCAGTTAGGATTAGAGTAAACTACAGTATACATAGCCCAGATGGATGCAGCACAACCTTGTGACAAAGAAAAGAGCACAGAAGCTGAATACTGTTGGACAACCCAAAACCAGACAGGAGCATTTGCGATATCTGAGGCAAAAATTCCTTGCCCTTGGTGTAGTAAGTGAATACAACTCAAACTCATCTGAGAGCACACTAACCGCAAATTGAAAACTATAGAACAAACACCTGTAGTAAAATAAGATACGTAAAAGAAAACGGAACTGAGACGATAGGTCGATGTGATGTGACAGATGTTAGGCATGAAATGAGACTGAAACATATTATTTCGTGTAAAATGGATTCCATCTGTGCCTAGAACGCGTCACTGGCTATCATTTTTGTTCACGCGATGCTATCGGCACACGCACGGGTGATGTTTCAAAGATAAGGAAGTGAAGCAGTCGGGTTGCACAAATGCAGAGCAGTGCTGTGGACACAGTCGCGTTATACACCTAACAGATCAGTACTGTATACAAACTCTAACGACCATTCATACATTTTTGTATTTTTCCGAGAATGCTGAAAAGAATAACTTTCGTTGAAGTGCAGATGTTCGCAATAACTAGGTTTAGGAGTCCTGCCCGCAAAATGTATTAACAGGTTAAGATATAGACCAAAATCGAATGCACACAAACACACGTTTGAATACAACTAACCGGATAAGACTGTAAGAGCGAAACAGACGTGAGACCAAACGCCGGTGGCAGCAGCGGTCCAGGCGCAGGCTGAAACATCAGACCAGTACCTGCAGCCGCACCTCCGGCGACATGGTTCGCATGAGAGAGGGTGGGTCCCGGGAACAAGCCGGTTGCCAATCCACCGCTGGTCATGGAGGTGGACATCTGAGGAGGGGTCGCATTGACAAGGTTGGTCGTACCGGCTACCGATTGCCGATAAGTAGGTGGAATGAAAATCGAGGTGGAGGTAGGCAGTAGTGCGGGATTCGGGGCAGACGACTGGGGTGATGGATGAAAGAGAGTCGGATAGAGAGAAGAGAGCGGACCGGTGGCAAACGATTCCATTACCGAGGAGGATGGATTGCCTGGGTTTATGAGAGTTAATGAGCCAGCAGGACCGAGCGAGTGCGTCAACCCAAGCGTGTGCTCAAACATAAAGTCTGTCGGTGTACCTGTAGGTGGCTGCAACAACGTTGTTGCGAAGGTTGGTGGAGCTGGCTGTAGAAAATTTAATGCAGTTCCACCACCAAGGGCAGCAGCGGGTTGGTAGCTGGCTGGAAGTTCGGCGTGCCGGCGGTGTGCAAGACAATTCCGGGGGTACCTAAAAGAAGAAATTAACCCAGCTGATTGACACTTCAATTTTTTATTACAGCATAACCCCAAGTTTACATAACAGCACGATCAGTTTCGTTTTTGTAGGATACGGTACGTAACCGTACTACAGGCCGAATCGGTAACCAAATTATATTACAATCAGTAATTATTATATCGCTTAATTATAATACATATATATTATTATTATAGTGCAATTAGTAGCAACAAGATCGACTAGAAATCGTACGGTTATGGGTTCTGGTATCGACCACCGCAGTTCCGATTACGGAAGTTTAACATTACGTGTGACCTAGTATGACGATCCATGGCAGAAAACCTGATATCTCATAACAACCGATGCTCACCAAACCGATGATCGTAAGATCAGTACTACCTGTCGAAATTGGTAATAGCATGCATAGGTAGCTATAGGAATAAGTATCAACGAAGACACATCGGTACACGCACGGGACTTCAAACAGGATTGACCTCAACAGTAATTCATTTATTATCACCAGTCGGGGAGTTCGATGATAGAAATTGAACAACACACACACTTCATTGCGGCATGCATAATCAAATAAGTTGTCCAACAAACCACCTCCGAGATGCAGCGTTAATTGCAAGTTTTGCAACTGGTGAAGTTTATCAATGGTACACATCTTCCCCGAGGCGGGGAAAACATCTCCTGTCGCTGATTCCATGAAGCAATTGCGTTAATCACAGTGGTGTTGACTCAACTGCCGTGCATGGGAGATCGATAATATTTGTCTGTTAGTAATGCTGGATTCATTCGATCAACAGCCAAGGTTTCGTAGTTAAGTAGAGATTAGAAAGGACGTAGAACTTGTTGTACAATTTTTTTTCAGTACTGATTAACCGACGAAGATTTGGTTTACCTAGATTGGGCACCACCCGTAGTCAATAGCGGCTTTCACAGTCAGACAGCTTCACGCCAGTTCATTTGAAAAGGAGTTCCGGAAAATTACTTATTCAATCTTAAAAATATGCAGACAACATCTGCAAAATCATCAACACAAGATGAACGACTGTGAATAAGACCAAACCATCAAATTATTGAATTGCATAATCGAGGCAACCATATTGTCGATTTACAGACTTCGCTGTTAGTCTAAGCGACAAACCCATATCAAGTTGTTGGCTACCATCAGCTACCGACTGCAGTGATTGCATTACATTCGCTTCCAATGATTATTTCATTTTGTCGTCATCAAAAATTCAACTTGAAACGGCCTGTTTCCATCCTTACCAATATCATAATCAAATGTGTCAATACAGAAAGTTATTCCCAGTGACCATGACATTCGACCAGCACGTACAGCCATCAGCAAGTAATTTTTCAATCACTCCCGTTTTTCTAGACAATGAACTTTTTTCGACCATGCGTGCTGCATTCCGATGTTCTCTGGGACGAAGTTTCTTGCATGCACCATAAGTTTGTCCTCTGAAACGAAGTCTAACCTACGCGAGATAGACGAGTTCATTCTTCTACAGGCAGCATGATAACTTTCGTGCTGTTAATATTACCAACCCATCAATTTTGCGAGAACATGATTCACGTCCACTATTCTGTAACCAGAGTAGACCACAGCGGTCAGATTACAAATATCATTTGTCCACTATCCTGCTAAACTGAGTGTAGCCTGCGGTACGGTGTCGTTTTGCTACATTTTATTTATCCTGCGTCGTCAGTAATCTCCGCTTGACCTTTCAGATATAAGCATGAGACATGCAAGGATTAAATCCGCCACTCCATCAGAGGTAATGCCTGGAAATTAGGCTCAATTGACCTAAGCATTAATATGAACCCTCAAAAATCAATGTAAATAACACAGCGAAACTCACCGACGAATGGAGACATTGGTGTCATATTCAGAATTTGAAGACCCGCAGTTCCAGGTGCAACTGCGCCCGATAAGGGCATTCCTGGATTAGGTCCCGTCAAATTTCCTAATGGGATCGGCGGGTTAGGAAGGGATGGTGAGCCCACACTAGCAGCAACAAATGGCATCAAATGAACTGTGGATTGCGAGGGTAGAGGTGTCGTAACTGGAGTCGGGGTGGCCGTCACCAAGTGCACAGAGGGAACAGTCTGTGCGACCGGAGGCTTCGGGCGAATGCCTAGCATAGCTGTGCTAGGTAGACATAACGGAACCGAAGTGAACACGGATGAAACCGCCGGGCTAGATATGAATGAGGGATCTAGATGAGAAGTTGAAATGTCGGTTGGACTGATAGAATTCACAGTGGTAGAACTAACACTGAGCATTTTGGCGGTATCATTTCCGGTAACAGCGGTCAAGGATGATGGATTGGAGCAAACGTTGTTCTCAAGTTCTAATAACATCGCGGGCGGGCGTGGGTCTTGGCTAAAGGGAAGAAGATAGTTGGAGTTAGAAAAAGGGTTGCACAGAAATATATCAAAATGTCAAATGAACACTTACCAGCAATAAATGGTTGATTCCACTGCTGCTACAGTGTCGGCTGACGGTAGTAAAATGATCTGTGCAGTGTGTTCTACTGGTTGTTGTTCTGTGGTTGTAGCAGAAGGCAACATACATACCGGTGGAAGCAAGGTACTGGGCGGTTCTCCTGCATTGACAATTCCGACTGAAACGAAAGACATGAAATCATGTGACCGTTGTAAGAGTTAACAATTAGGCTACTATAACATAGTAGTATTTTCAGTCGCACTAGTTTAGAGCAATAAGATTTTGGACCAAATACGACAATACGAATTAACTTGGACTCTTGCAGGCAACCAAAGAACGTCTGTGCCCATACGACACAAGCACACATGTTCCCTGAATTCAGCATAAATCAGAAGGAATAAAAACGGAGGACGTGTGAATAGACGACTTTGTAGTCCGGTCGATCAATGATGGTTAGTTAGTCGGTGAGCGAGCGCAAAACCCTCATTTCTCAGGGACAGAAAATAGAGATCATCTTATGGTAAGGTCATGGTTAGGAATATGAGACGAGAGGAGTTCGGTAAAAAATGCCACAGAATGGTGCATTTCATAGAGGAAAATGAATGCAAATGGATCTGAATCTCGATCAAAAAACCAAACAACACATCCAAATTAAGAGACAGTAACAAAGGCTGAAGGAAAAAAATAGCAGCGGACCACCATGATCCAGGTTTCTGAAGTAAGTATACATACTGATACATAGATGAACAGCAACAGATCTTACAGAATGGTATTGTGACTAAAGTCGTAGCTCAGTGCAACAGTGACGCACAATGGTTCAAAAGAAAAATCTCACAGAGAAAATAAAACGGCACAGAATAAGATCACATAATTAGCAGGGAAAACCATAAAGTTGACGGAGACACGCCAGTGACTACGGTTCGTTGTCACGTCGGACGGTACTTTCAAGCAGTAAACTCATAAAACACAAAGCCCTCAATCGGGCAGACGACACCTGCAAACTTTGCACAACGCAAAGTTCGGGATTCACACAATTATCAAGCATGCCGCTTTTACACCGAATCGCAAGTCTATCCGATCATAAATGTTGTTACTACCAAACAGTTCCGAACTAAACGGGGTGAAATGAATCATGTGGACTGGATGGTTGTGCCAGAATTCCTAAGCATATTCAATAGGAGAAATTGGAGTACACTTAGCAAGACCAACAACACGAACTGGTACATGTTGCATTAGATAGGGGAAATTGTGAATTACGTAAGGCAAAAGGGAAAAGACGCACAAAAACAAAACTAAATGGGACCCCCAGAGATTTGCAACACGAGCATTACTGGATTCTACTCTTCGTCACATCAGATAACAGCCTTAAATAGAAGTGCGCGCTGCTCTTCCAACTCAACTCACGAAGAAAGCTTCGACATCAGAGCTTTCATTATCCCGACCCAAGTCACAGACCGAGCATCAGACTGCCGCCTCCGACAGTTGATGACCTGACGTACAGCAACGAAGAAGTTCACCAACGGGTTGGCCACTATATGTCGATTTCGTCTACCGCGATAGGGACCTCGCGATTCACAGAATCAATGCTTGGAGACTTTGTCCGAGATACCGATTATTCAGAGTGACTGACGTGAAGGTTACTGTTGTCTGTGAAGTGAGTCTACCTGGTCACGTGGGACAGTGAAATCCGTAAGCGGGAGCGACAACGTGACGACCCTACGTTCTCGACTGTTGAAAGCGCCTAGGGTACAGGTCACTTAATTGATTCACTGATATCGTTCATAGTGCTGTTGTGTAATCGAAGCCTAAAGCTGTAGAATTTCACGGAGATTATGTTGAGCAAGCAGTACTGCAAATTATTCTGTAAGCAAAAAGTGTTCACGCGATCAATAATATTGCCATGAGACTGGCAGTTATTTCGGCAGAGTGCAGCACACTTGATAGCATTCCTTGTTGCTTTGTCCTCGTCGTATATTATCAGTGGTTTTATCTGTGTAACTGACGAGACCGGAACAAGTGTTCATATCTATCAACATTCGCACTTTTGTTACTGACAAAATCTAACATGAAGGAAACTTGAGTCTAGTGGTTCTTTCCGAAAGAGGCTGGTTAAGCAATCCACCTGAATACGAAAGCTGCGACCAAATTTGAGTGATTTTCAACCTGAAGTTAATCAAATCCCCGATTACTCACTAACAATCGCGAACTGAAGTAGGAACGTCAGCCTAGTCAACCTTGTCATTTTAAAGAAAGAGATGGACGAATATAGAGTTACAAACCACGTCCGCTTGATGGATAAATGAATGTACGTTGCACACAATGAAAATGGTAATTACAAAAAGGTCGTGGAGATGAACAACCAGGAGGTAGTTGAAATGTACTTATTAGATTGATACTGTGAAATCGTTGCGTATAACTCGGCGGTACTAACAGTTAGTATGATGAATGAAAAAAAAGACGCACAAGCAGAAACGAAATGGCATTCGTCCGAAGGACTGGAAACAGAGAATGACTATCTGTTTTGCGTGAGACGTCTTTGTATTGAAACTGGCTGTCTACAATAAGCAACGAAGGCAGCGGATACCCGCTAGTTACGATGAATCGTCAGCACGGTTGTGATGGTACATTGTCACACACAACATAGTGAAACTTTTCAGATTATGCGTCCTTAGTGGATATAATAACACCACCTAGTTAAGCTTCTAACTTACGCACTAGGGAGATCTCGTTGCCGTGTGACATACAGGGCCACAGGTGAGACGATGGATACTAGCAGACTGTTCAAACCAAAACAGGAGCAGAAGTGGCAACCGGATCCTTCGAACTCATGTCTGCATGCAACTGAGAATTGAGTGTCGTTATCACTGAGCTACAAGATGAATGGATAGTCGAACTCGGACACAATCATACACAGCTAATACTGTAAACATTGTCTCGTTGCAGAGGAAAGCTTAAGATAGTGTAGAGCAAACGGGGGCGTATCCAGTTTGATAAGCCACTTCCAATACAGACTGACATGGTCTCCGCTAGTCAATTGAGTACCAACAAGTACGGTTTCGCCGTCATTAACTAGCAATTTAACAAATTATCACATTGCAATAATGGGTCTAGCTATGCTTACGAAAACAGAAAACGTGAATAACTGGAACAGGTTTCTAGCCATATGTGTATCAGGCGGGTAGACAAGCATTCGCGAATAAGAAACCGTACCACTGCCAAAGCGTGCTTAAAGTCACAACTGACAATCGGGTCCCTTACAAAAAAAAACTGCATGCGTTTCCTGAGGGTATTATATCGCATTGCATATTGTTATATCAGAAAAGGTTACTGACTGTTTCCTCAAGGCTTCCAGGTAAACTGTGCTATTTATGCGAAAAATTATACAGCAAGTCAAATTTTCGGTTTTTAGCTACGAGGCACTAGCCACCGCGTGACGTACATGTGAAATGTTTGACACTCTAAAACTGCTTAGACTTGTACGGAATTGGCCAAAACCAGAACCCGAGTGCGTGATCGTTCAGCGGACGTCGTTTGCACTGGGCAATCGTTACTCTAAAGTAATGTAACAAATATATAGGGATGTCCGCAAGATATCCACTTGAATTGCTAGGGAAGAAGTTAATTTCATGTACGGCATCCACACTACGTCACTATGCCCATAATCACATCTATGGTTATGTAGTACCCCGTTACTCCAATGACAACGGTCATGGTGCGACCGAATCCTTGACGATTCGGTCGAATAAGCCAGTTAAGATCGGCTGGCGTAGTAGGCAGTCGATCCCCATGAGTACCATCAAGATGGTGACCAGGCCTCAATCTAGCCGGGTCTTCTCAGCACCACACACTGCGAGTACAAGCTCACAGCCAATGACTAAGTGTTACAATGGTGGCCCACCAGATTACGGGGTCGCGGTCAGTGTGGTTGCAGGGAGGTAGGAGTTAAACGCTTTAGCTGTCGCAGCCCCCTTTCTTATGGGCCGAAATAGAAAAGCCATCACCTCACTTAAATCATTCTGGTGTGGTGGTGAATACTTGCCCATTAGCAGACCGCTGTTCGATTTCAGCCTGGGGGGAAAAGAGTAAACGAAAATAACTCGTTGGCCTCGGTTTACATCCAACCTGAGAGAAGGAAAACCGCCCTTGAACCGAAAAGTGTTCGACGTGTTGAATGGATTCAAGACAGCACAGGAGACTAGGTGGAGAGGTTTAATGAAACAAAAATGAAGAAGACAGAGCAAGCAGCAAATATTCTAAAAATTACGGTATTTGTATTTCTGATATACTTTGAAATCGCCATAGAAACCATCCACACAGGAAAAAGATGTAACGAATAGCTTTTTTAACCATGGCTTGTAGACCTTAAGATGGTGCTTACAAACACTGAACTTTTTCTAACTTACAATCGACTGAACTCACGACTGAAAAGTTACGGTATAACTGTTTGCAATAGCGCAATCTGGGATCTCAATGTTCACCAAGCTGACAATCCGTTCCGGTTATTATTTTCACACATACTGTATTGGTATTAACATGACGACCAACCAGTTGGATCAGTTGGATTTTCCAATGACGCGCACAAATTGCTGAACGGTTTCAGTGAACAACCGAACTCACTAACCTGGAACTGAAGGCTTGCCAATAGAAAGATTGGAATTGTCCGCAACTGCAATCACAGATGCATCCGTTTCTTGTAACAAATCTACGGTCAGTGGACGGTCATCAATGTCAAAATCATCATCGTCGTCGCAGTCCCCTGTATCTGGAAGCCCGGGATTGTCTTGTTTATCCAAACCACGTTCCGTGTGAACAGCGATACTTGGTTGGGCATCAGTTCGCGACACTTGCAAGTTGATCGGAACCGAATTAACAGCAGGTTTCATACACGTTAATTCGCTGACAGCGGAACTTTGAACCAGGTCCAACGGTGGTGTCTCTGGAGCAACGTTACAAACCAAATCTGGCCCCCATTGGTTCTTATTACCTTCAGGCAGTGAGCTGATTATCAGCGCGCGACTACAGTCAGACGTATCTGAATCCTACAGGGAAATATGACGAGATAAAATGGACCAGTTGCACCTGGAAAACGACAAAGAACATTAAAAATAGTCCCTCAATTGGATCGCATAGCACCAAAGATACCAGAAACACCACGTTATGACCGTCGGTCGAACACGGCCCACTTGTTCAATGAGAGCTCACGCAGTTAACCGGCGGATATACCAGTTGTAAGTAGATATAACACGTTCACACACTGAATCTGCAAAATGTCATCCGTGAATGAACTGGAGGGCAACGTTCGAAGATTCAGGATGTCGCGTCGATTACGTAGTCAACTACAAAATTAAACCTGTGGAAAGTTTAAGTTTGGAACTTTCATAAGGCAAGAGGCTTGGTGTTATGTGGGAGAATATGTCGCAAGTTAGGTGTCCCAACCTGGACAGAAGTGATCGTAATGATCAAGGTTCGAATCAACGACCCCGTGGTTTACATTCGGTGTATCAGTACTACTAACCTATTCACATACCGAACGTCCATCTAGGTTAGAAAAGCCCGGACATACCCAGCACATAACACGACATTATGCAAAAATGTAGCACCAATTCAACTTACAGAAGCTGAGCTCCTACCTTAGACTGTCCATGTAATCATTTACGGAGCAACAACACGCATAAACCGTTTCGCAGTAGAAATGGACGGACTGTACACAACAGTGCATGCATTACGGTTATAGGGAAGCAGCTTTGTGAAGGACTGAAAAACGCCAGAAGTACGTAGTCATGTTATCAGCCGGACAGCACGCAAAATAGATACTATGGTATCAGTTGAATATCACTCACAATTGACAGTGATTTCAAATTCTCACGCAGTTTGTTTTTTTACTAGCCCCTTCCGAAAAGAAACGCTATACGCCAGTGTCTATCTTGTTACGGCTCGTCACATACGAACGATGCACAAGACAGACGTATGCCGGATAGAGGGCCTCAGCAATAAAAGTCAGCACCCTAAACACTGAGCTGCATAACAACCACAGTGACAAACAACCACCAATATCAGTTAGTCTCATGTGGACAGCACATTACCAGACTAAACTGTGATCATACAGTCGGTCACTACACACGAAGTGAATTGTTCGATTTTCATTTGTGTAGCTTCGAGAACCGCGAACGATGAGGCAATAATACGTAGACAATCTCGGGTCTGATCCCGCGTAAGCACTGGTCCCGTCATAGACAACACTGGGACTAGATCATGTCCTCAGCTAGGGAATAAATTGACTCGAAAACCTGTTACGCTGTGATTGATAAGAATATCACCACCTATATCTTTCAATTTGACAGCTTGAATTTAGGGCAGAAAAAACGCAAGACATATCGAAGACTTACATCGATCACGGATTTAACCGGAGTTTGATTTAAAAGTTCATTTGTGCCTCTGTCTGCGCACAGCTCAACTGGCATAATACTCGAAGCATAATCAACGACATCGTCATCAGGCAACTTCGGACATAATGGAGAATGGATAGTACGCGGGATTTCTGGAGTTGCTTGAAGAGCGGATGGTGACAGGTTATTCACGGAGGGAGGCCGCGCCAGTGTGTTATCCATAGCACCTTGCGATTCAAAAGATTCCGCCGTCTGAAAGTGAAACAAAATGAATGCACAGAGAAAAAACAGGATACAGAAGTATGAGGAACAAATAACAAGAAGCAACCAACTGAGCAAAATAACCGGAAAGGTTTCCAGACGAACTACAAAAATAGGCAGAGTGGATTTACACATATAACCACCGGCTCATGGTTGTGGAGGAATTGCGACCAATTAAGCATGGACAAAAGGAGCTGAGCTTACCTTTCCTGGCCTATTCTGCTACCTTGATTGTGAACTGTAGCAATCCGGAGGATTATGCTGACTAGGACTTCGGTACTTCCATGTGCAACCTTGTCAGACAGGTCAAATGGTAGCAGTTAGACGAAAACTAAATGCTCTCATAAGGTTGCATGTCGCACTATTGATCGCAAAGAAGTACTCAAGTAATGAGGCACAATTCAATGAGCACAGTGGAACTATTTTCATAGTTGAGGCACTTTCGTATCAAGAAGAAGAGGGTAAGAAAAGTTACCCTCAAAAAAAGAGCAGTCCGATCGCCCGACGGTTGATAGTGACCGCCGGTGTATTACTCAATACGGTCGAAAAAACATCTGGGCTAATCCGAATCTAATGTAATCTCGAATACACCCATTACGCGCAACGGTGCTCAAAATCAGACAGTAATGTTGTTAGAAGATGCGTCACGTCACATCGATGGGCCGACCCAGCTCGGATGGTATGGTCGTGGGTGGTGGAATGGTCCCACTCAGCCAATCAGATTGCAGGTGTGCGATCGAACGCCTGTGCGCTATCTGGACTGTTTTCTCTCTCGCGTTGCCCTCTGACGCCCCCTGTAATGCGATTTGTTCTGACTCCTTGATTGCCATATATGATTGTCTCATTTGATTCGCTTTGTGTCTGTCGGCCATCTATGGTAATCGTTTTGTCCTATAAATCTAGGGCTTCTGTGGCCTAAGTCTTGTCTCGCTCGTCCAATAAACAGTGCAGCCACGTCTCTTCTGATTTTCTCGGTTTGGGTCAAGCGACTGAGCACGTAACCAAGGTGACTATCCAATAAACGTCTTATTCATTGCGCCCATACGATAGGCAAGCTCCGCACTGCCAAGTGAGTCAGGCTGGAGTCACTGGCTCCGGGTAGGGTACCCAAGAAAACCCTGTACCCTACTGTTCCGCGTTTCAGACTTATGAATCAGATACTCTGGATGAGGTTCTTCAATTCAACCGTCTTCCGCGGTGTAGACGACCTGGAAGTTCAGATAGTGACATTATTCAATTATTACGAGTCTCTCCTTCTATCTTACTTTCCATGCTTTGTCTTCTCTGCACCATTAGGTAAAAATGTTTTCTAAAGCCAAGACAACTGGTGAGCATTGACGCTTTTAATGTCTACACTCTCTGACAAGTCGGTCAGCAAGCCGTTCTAGCAAGTACTCCTGAAAGTCTGGAGCTTGACGTGTGCTGCGTGTCGGAGACGCGAGTCTCATGGTCTCTGGTAATGCCGAAGCTGAATCTCATGGTCGAACTAGAGTGGGAATCGTACTGATTTTTACAGCAATGCAATTGGATCGCGGTGAACAGTCGCTTATGCGCTGTCAGATTGAATAAATCGGTTGAAATCTACCAAAGTAAATATGTAATGTGTTGTACTTTCATTATATCAGCGTATGCTCCAACAGACGGCTGTTCAGATGCTACCAAAGATGCATTTCACGATGTCCTCGTTGATCTATTCAATCAGACTAAACACTCAGACACCATCAACCCCGCCGGCGATTTTAATGCTCAACTAGGTCGTCTTTTTTCAGAGGAGAGGCGGCTGGGAAGTATGTTTGGTGTCCGAGCACGACGCACCGACAATGGCGAAAGGCTGTTGAAGCTATGCGAATCTCAAGGTCCCTACATTTCGAGCACCGCATTTCAATACAGAAGGCATTGTGTTATATAAGAACTTCCCTGTGCTTCTCCGCCATGGACAGTTGGATCATATAGCAGCCAGTTACAGGTGGTGCCACTCTGTCAAAGGCTGTCGTGTATTTTGGAATAACCAACTGGATCAGGATCATGTTTTTGCCCGTTTTGTTTTGTCATTTGCTTAAAGGTGATACAGACGCAAATGCAAGGTACTCAACTGGGATTCGAGCGAAGAGTGTAAAGAACAGCTACCGGGAAATACTAGAGAACAAACTGCTCAGTTCAAGTCAGTTGAGGGAACCTGACACTGGGAACCAATCGCAGCAGCTACGAAAGCCTGCTATGAAGAGGTATGTTCTGAAGGAGCTGTTCAGTTGCGACAGGAATGGAGTTTTATCAAGTCCAGAAACAAGCGTTGCCCGATTCCACTGGCTCTGAGTATGACGACGATCGTCGAGAACTTAAACGCAAGCTGACTAGAAGATTGCGCAAAAACCGTGAGCATCACTTGGTCGAATAATCGAAATAGATAAAACGAACTTTTTTAGCTGGGAATAGCAGAAAGCCATTTTCTATTATCCGTGGTTTTACTGGCCGTCGATTCAGTGTGGGACCACATGTGAAAAGATGGTTCAATATCATCAACCAATCGCGCCGGCTTGACAGGTGGGCTGAAGATCTTGAGGAACAGTTCACCTGGCTTCAACCAGACCATGTGGACAACAGGAACTAAATGGTCAGTTACTGCGTTTCAGAAGTGGTCCTGGATCACATCTCATCTTTCCTTATCATTTCAAGATGAGATGTGGACATCGGAACTGACATAACTCCACTAAATGATTTGAGAAACTGAGGTACCTCATGTCTGGTGTTTATCAACCGTAATTCCCGTCTTCAAAAAGGGGGTCAGAAGTCTGTGACAACCACAGAAGCATCAGTCTAGTCTCTGTTGCGTCCACGTCACTCTCTGGCTTTATATTACGTCGGTCCACTAGGCCAAGAAAATAGTCAGAGTTTCGGTGCGGTCGTGAGTGCGCTGACCACATTTTTACCTTGCGACGGACTTTGGAGCATCAACATATTTACAGGCAGCCGACGGTCGTTGGCGTTTTAGACCTAAAAGCTGCTTTCAATCAGGTTGCTCGTAACACTCCCTGGAATCTGTCTTTGCAAGAGAGCTTCAGGAAAAATGCGGATCTGTTGGGAATAATGTACACCCACTTTGCAAGCAGTATGACGATTTATGAGTAACTATCTCAGGCGTTCACCAGTTCCACTGGTGTTCACAAAAGTGTTCGACCTCCCCCTTTTTGGTCAATTTTATCATGGACAACATTCTGGACGGTACGCTTGAGGAATCCAATAAGCTTGGTGTTCAGCTTCTTTATGGTGCCAGGTTGACCGACATGGAGTATGCGGATGATACTGTCTTACGTAACACTTCCAAAGAAGACATGCAGACCACACCGAACAAGGTGAGTGATCGGGCTCGTTTGTATGGAATGCGCTTCGCACCTTAAAAGTGCAAACTGCTTCGTCAAGACCAAGACGTTGCCAATCCTACTTTCTTTATTACAGGCAATCCACTTGAGACTGTGGACATCCTCACATACTTGGGTAGCACTAGCATCAAACAGGGTTCCATACGATCAGTTGTTTACCGAATTAAAAACGTACGCTGTCAGCTCAACGGTAATAAACTGCATGGTATACTTCTTTCGTGGCAGGTCATCTGATGTCAGGACCAATCAACAGTTATCGGACTGGCTGTCTGCTCCAAGTAGCGTTCCATAAGGATTAGTGCTAGAGCCCTAGTTGGTTATTTTCATCAACCTCCTCGACCAGCTACAGTCACCTGCTCTCATCTTCACCGCAAGGAAGATGCCTAGCAGATGACGTTTTACTTTCATTCACAACTCGACTGTTTGATTGCAAGATGTAGGCGTCACGATGTTGAATGTTTGAATATAAACGTAGCTAATTTTGGTAATCAGTTCTCCTCCTCTTCTGTTTTTTCTTCATGGCCGGAGCTTGCTTTGTGCATCACGGTTGTATGACAGTTAAGCATCAATGAAGAACACTGATGTATTGCTGTCTGATGATGTTGACGAGGAGGAGAGGGAGGATGACACGAAAGTATGGTGGACTATCTTTTCAGACGAAGACGACGAAATATCACTTCAGGACTTGGACACGATATCAAGGTGGACAGTTCAATGGAAGCTGCCTTTAAACCGAGAGAAATTGTCTTCGCTCACCTGGATATCAGAGCACATCACGTCGGTGGGAGTTTGTGCAGCAGTGAATGACACCTCGGGGTGCTGGTATGACAATCAAAAACACAGGTTCATACTACGCACGTCTGTATTGAAGTTAGGAGATCGCTGAAATCACTGTATGCTCACTCTGCAAGCAGGGTGAGAGTTTATGGTCAACTGTCTCGCGCGTTCATCACCCCTAGTGGTGTTCGTCAGGGGTGTCCGATTTCCCCCTTCCTGTTCAATTTTGTCATAGACGACATTCTGGAGGGTGCGCTTCCGGAATACAGTGGGCTTGGTGTTGAGCTTCTTTCTGGTGCTAGATTGACCGATCTGGAGTACACCGACGACATTTTCTTACTTAGCCCCTCTGCCGAAAACATGCAAACCATGCTGGACAGGTTGAGCGACCGGGCTGGTTTGTATGGAATGCGCTTTGCACCTTCAAAGTGCAAAGTGCTGCTTCAAGACTGGGGCACTTCAACCCCTACTTTCTTTATTGCAGGTAATGCGCTTGGGACTGTGAACAGTTTCACACACTTGGGTAGCATTATCTCATCAGCCTGTAATATTGCTGATGAGATATCAGCGAGGATAGCAAAGGCACGGGTGGCCTTTTGCAAACTGCGTCATCTGTGGCGTCGAAAAGACGTCCGGTTATCGCTGAAAGGAAGAGTATATAATGCCTGTGTGCGTTTCATTTTGATTTATAGTTCGGAAACGTGGCCTGTTCACAAAGAAGATATCAACAGGCTTGCTGTGTTTGACCATCGTTGTCTCCACCAATTGGCCCATATTAAGTGGACTGATCGCGTGAGCAATGTGGCAGTTCGGCGGCGCGTATTCCGGAACGCTCGAGATGCGCGATCAACTGGTCAATTAATCACGGTACACAGCCTGCGATGGGTGGGTAATGTACTCCGTATGTCATCTAATCGTTTACCGTACCGGGCATTATATACTGAGGCCACCAACAATTAGGCAAAACCGCGTGGTGATCAACCAACAACGTGGTCACAAAATATGAAGACCTTGACTGTTCCATTGAGCAAAGTGGGTAGGTGTCGCCTGCCTGGATGGGGTCCTCGTGATCACTCAAACCGCTGGTTAGAGACGCTATCCAAGATGGTTGTGTGTTGCAGTCAATGGTGTACCTGTATCCATACCATTTTGGTTCTTTCGTTTAGTCTTGTTTTAATAATGTTCAGCCTTCTTAGTAACATTTTCTTCCAGGATATTCCACGTCACTGTTGAGGCGAGCGGCGGACCGAGCCACAGTACCTTTTGGTCAGGCTCATGGCTGTTATGATGATGATGACGTACGCGGCAAGTTACTCTTGCTGCGCGTTGATAAGTCCCCGGGGCCTGACAAGATATCCCCACAAATGCTAAAAAAATGCGCAGATGAGCTGGCGAAACCGCTTGTTCGTTTGTTCCAACACTGACATTACACTGGTTGTACTCCAGCCACTTGGAAGCAAGGCGTCATCTCTCATCTACAAGGGTGGGGATCGAACGAACACCTGTAAATTCAGACCGATTGCTCTATTACCAGCCATGTCAAAAGTGATGGAGAGCATAGTAGACGATTTCGTGAGAAACTACTTGAATACCCACTCACTGTTGGCGCCGGAGCAGCACGGCTTCAGAAATGGTCACCCATGCACGACCAACCTACTGATTGCCGCTGACTAGTGAACAAAAGCTGCTGAAGAACGCCTCCCGGTTGATGCTGTGTTTTTAGACTTTACGAAGGCGTTCGATAAAGTTGACCACAGTATACTACTGGGCAAATTGGATGATATGGGCTTATGCAGTGACGTTTGTTTCTGGCTAAAACAATACCTATCCTGTTGGACATACACGGTTTCCGTTCACGGTGAGCTATCCAGGCCGTTCAACGCTACAACTGGTGTACCACAAGGCTCCATACTGGGTCCATTATTATTCTTAGTCTATGTTAACGATCCCCCAGGCGTGAGTAACTTCTTCGTTGTGATATATGCTGACGATACGAAACTATGGCGTGTATTACACAGCGTTGAAGACGCAGACTTTCAAAGAGGCCTAGATGTCCTGCAACTACGGTCCGTGGAAAACCGATTGTCCTTCAACACGTCCAAGTAAAAGACTATGCACGTTCGTCATCACAGCACTAGAACATATCGCATCGGTGATGCTACCCTAGCCACAGACAGATTCTCACGTACCTACAGCACACTAGTAAGGTCACTGCTGGAAATCAACATTCAGGCATGTGCGCCGTACTGGAAGAAAGACGTCACTGCTCTGGAGGCAATCCAGAGACGGACCACTAAGCGAGTTGAGGGTCTATTTTCATTGTCGTATGAAGACCGGTCCTCGAAGCTGGAACTATTCCCCTTAGCCTACAGGCGTCTGAGGGGTGATATCATATTAACAAACAAAATCTCACGCTCTCCGAGTCACCCCAACAAAAATCTTTTTACACTCGCCGATACGGTGAGTCTCAGGGGTAATAAGTACAAGATCTCTATACCACGTAGTAACCTTTTATGCAGACGTCAAAGTTTTGCTGTCCGAGTCTGTTCGACATGGAACGCACTTCCGGCGACTATTGTCATGACAACGTCAGTCGATGCATTCAAAAGGCAACTAGATGGCTGGATTGTCCCAAGATGGCCATTGACAGTCGGACACGTACAGCCCCGTGTACAGTGTTGTCATTTCCTTCTTTCCTCGTCTTTTCTCGTTTCCCCCTAACTTCTTCGTAAACTTTTCCCTTTCCACTGTTGTACAACAAAACGGTGCAACCTCCCTAGGTGCCCGCCTGCTGCTAGTTGTTTCAACACTCAACATACCTCACATACTCTCACCATTTCAGTAGTTCACGTGATCGATGCGAACGGACAACAACCAAACCGAGATAGAATATGTTGTGGAACCACAAACTACGCACTACTGAATCTTACCGGAATATCTCGAACCAGGGATACTACACAAGTTTTATACTTCCAAATCCGCAAGAAACCAGTGAAACCAGTGAATGTCGAGAGGTCCAGCGAAGAGGCTCACATAGTAAGTAAACCCTGCCTTCCTTCAATGAACAGAGATCGACTGTGTAACGCCTGTAGCGACTATAATAAATGATACTTTTGATAGCCATATTCACATGAACATTTCTGGTGATCTTGGTTTTTTACGTTTTTTTGTTTTAGCCAAGCTATCCCTTTGGTAATATCTGTCCCGGGGCTACAATCACAATTCGCTTCGTACCTCGCTAGCGTGACGTGCTTTCTCTGTACACTCTACTTTCTAGGGTCGATACAAATATACGAGGGTCAACGTGCTGAGCCCTTACTTTTTACTGTCGACTGGTTTTTGATGGTGAGCAGAGA
>JTDE01021800.1:22747-36567 GCA_014338405.1 Paragonimus skrjabini miyazakii | reverse complement strand
CTTTGTCCTGTTTCAAAACCTGTGTCAAGGAGAAAAATAAAAAGTAATAATATGGTGGATGATGACCTACAAACATTCTCGAATCAGAAGATTGAAGGACAGTTACTACGAAGAGTGGTTAGAATCAAAGATCCACCAATGGACATGGTGGAAAAAGTCGAGCAGGAGAAAAAAATGGCGAGCGTTGCTTCTGGATTGTTCTAGGAGGTTTTATTCATTCTGCCTGAACAGGATTGCATTCTCAGAGAAGAAGGCGGTTTAGGGCAGGAGAAATGGGATTCCCTGACAACTCATTCTTGAATATTGTTGGGTTCAATCATAGAACTGCTTCCGAGGATCGAGTTAGATGGGTTTGACAAGTTTCCTACGTCTGTTGATTCGTTGTCTCAATTTTAGGGGATACCTGTGTTCAGCGTCCTAGAGCGTTGTGGAAGGTCGTTCTTTCCTCAATTTGAAGGCATCCCAGCAATAGATCAATTTGTGCAGTTCGTTCTACCTCGTCGCAGTCTCGACGAATTTGGTTTACGTGCTGCGCATATGTAATTTCGCCGACTTCCGCCTCGCAGAGGACTGATCCTCGCCGTCGAACGATTGTTCCTTTCTTCCAGTTCTGTAGCCCATTAAACATGCATACAAGGATGGATTTGCCGACCGCCATTATCGCTCACGTGTTCCGTGTCTTCGATTGCACTGTCTATATGTTCTTATGATGCGTCCTCCCCTTATGTTTGAATCAAGTATAGCGATAACAAAAAGTCCTCAGTTATCTCTTAAACATACATTCCACCGACTACTTACCACCTGGAATGCTCGGGGGGTCATCCAGTAATCTGTCAGGAAACTCCGTGGAACATAACATGCAGGCTCCTCTACTCTGGTCTTTAATAGGGTTCGTGGGAAGGTGTCGACCAACCTTTCGATTGAGAAAGGTACGCTGGAAATCGTAAGTGCTGGATGTCCAGCTGTTTGCAACAACTCTGAAAGCCAGAAGAGGTGGACTGAAAACTTCTGTCCGTTACCAACGTCTCTGACAGTCCGAAACAGTTCCGACAGCTTCCGTATGGTACTTTTCGTATTCGGCTGTTGTAGGTTGTGGACCTCCGGTCATTTAGTGTAGGCATCAAAAATGACCAGTACGCTTGTTTATTAAGTGATCCCGCAAAATCTACATGAATTCTTTGCCAGGGTCTTTGAGTTGCTGGCCAAGAATGTAACTCATATTTCACGGGGTTTTTCGCAGCCACACAACGCAATGTGAAATTTTGGCAGTGGTGATCAATTTGTTCATTCATTCGTGGTCAGTAGGCACAGCTGCGCTCCAAGGACTTCATTCGATTGATCCTTGAGTGCCCACTGTGGAATTGCTTGAACACCTGTCGTTGGAGAGCTTCCGGAACTGCTACTCTATCGGCAATCATGACACATCTATCCACGGTCGACAGTGAAAGTATTCCCGTAAGTCGCCATTGACGTTTGTGCGTGGCCAAGTTGTGCAGATGGACGTCATAACTTGCCTCAAAATTGGGATTGGTTTGGTCCCCTCTTTGATCACCTATACTGTTGTTAGAGGTGTTCGGACAGCCTCGCTGAGGATGAGGTGTACATCAGGTTCGATGTTGACAACTTCGATTATTGTATCCCCGCCGTTTGGTGTATGTGATCCGATGGGTCTGGACACAGCGTCAACCTGACAGAAGCTGTGCGTGGAACGGTACTGTGTCGCAAAGTCGTGGACAAGAAGTATTGTTGTCCAGCGTTGCAAGCGATTGATCATGTACGCCAGGATGCCTTTCTTTGAGCCCAACATTACTAGCAATGGATTGTGATCCGTCAACAAAGATAAATGTTACCCGTAAGGCATTTTGTGAAACTTTCTCACCGCGAGGAATATTGCGAGGACCTGCTTTTCGATCTGACTGTAATTCCTCTCAGAAGGTGTAAGCAATCCTGCTGCATGCACGATTGCCTTCTCCTTTCCAGCTGGAAAGATATCACGGCACCTATCCAATAGTTCGATGCGTCCGCAGCAACAACTGAGAGTGCGGGATCGTAGTACGTCAGCAGGAGGTTAACAGAATTTTAATACTACCAAAGGACCATTGACATTCTTCTGATCACTCCCAAGCAGTATTCTTGGAGAGCACACGGTTCCTTGGTGATCGGGTTCGATTGAGATCTGGGAAGAAGCCGGAGGCGACATCTTCCGAATGGCTTCTATGTTGGCCGAGTCAGGTCATCGGCCATCTTTGTCCACGATGAATTCAAGGTATTTAATGCTGAACATCCCGAAGTTGAATTTATCCGCGTGGAGTCAAGAGCTGTATACACGCAACTGAGGAAGAGTCAAGTCCAGCTTCTGCTCCAAATCTTCTTCACAATGACCCATGGCAATAATGTCGTCTAGGTAGGTGGTGCACCAGAAGTATTTGTGAGTAGTGTATCTATCACTTGTTGAAAAATGACTGGCACTATCTATAGGCCAGATGACAGGCGACCAAACCGGAAGTTTTTTTCGAGTGCAAATTTTTTTTGGACTCATCAGCGACTGGCAACTGTAAATAAGCCTCCGTCAAGTCGAGCTTCGCGAAACACTTCTGCTAATCAGCTTTGAGGAGAGATAGTCTAGTTTGGGTAAGGGATGCTTATGCATCTCGAAAGCATCATTTAGATCTGTAGAGTAATCTGCACAGACCCGCATTGTTGCATAGGCTACTTTTGGTCGCGACGATGTGAACTACCCATACTGAGTAGTTCACCGACTCAGTCACCTTAGCCTTCTGGAGATGGTCTAGCTCCTTCTCGACGGCCTCCAGTGCAGCATATGGGACTAAACGTTTGGGTCAAAATGCCGGCTTTGTCCTAGGTCAGATAGATAAAATTGCCTTGTTTTGGTGCATCAGCCGAGTTCCTTTGTGGAGACATCTGACTGTCTCTGCTGGAGAGCATCTGTGAAATGAAGTCGGACTTCTAGAGATATTGCGGGCTCTTGTCAAGACTGAGTTCGTCCACAGATACGGATTAATGGACCGTCAAACAGATTCAGTTGATCGATTCAATCCAACCCAAGAGGTTAAGGCCAGGACTACAAGTCACATAGCAGGCATCCCCGATTGGCGATCCGCTAAGGGTCGCAGTGCGCTGGACTTTGTTAATTATAGGAAATCGACCGCCAGTAGTGCTTCGAGCCAGCTGGGTTACCGGGATTATTGTAGGCTTGCCAACCAGGTGCTACATGCGGTCAGAGGTTAACGTAATGTCGGATGCCGCGTCGAACAGTAGTCTGACTGACTTGTTGTTGATGGAGACGGATACATACTTCCTGCGCGTTAAGTGGTTGTCGTTCCTTGCTGCGAGAACGACCGATGCTCTCGTGAAGCGGGACTTGTGAAAGTTCTGACAAAACAGGTCCCAGCGCTTCTTAAAACGGCATTGGTTCTCCTTGTGACCTCACCGGGGGCAGTGGGTGAATCGATGCTGTTTGAATGGATAACAGTGGACATAATGCCATCCATCGCATTACTAACAAGGTGTGAGCAGTTTCACTCGATCGTCACGTTCTGACATTGATGCAGCCCTGGCTAGGGCATCTGAAGACATCGTGAAGACGTTTTGATCACAGCGTTGTCATGCTTAAGGTTCACTAGGTGCTGGCATTCGGCAGTGATGTTTAAGGGGTGTCGCAGTGTGTATATAAAAACTGAAAACCGGCATAACCTAGGCAATATTTTTCCGGAGGCAAACAGATTAGCCCTCATAATTTATATGAATAGCCAGTTCTCTCTATTAGCTGACCTTTTCAAGTGCCCATTTCCAACAGTCTCCGAAAAATTAATTTTCGCGTTCTCTAAGCCACTTATACAGCCTTTCTGACTGTTCTCCAAGCCGTTATGGTGAAGACAACATTTGCTTTGAAATGTCTCCCTAATAAAGAATAGGATTGTATTTTTGCTACACCGAATATCCTGATGAAGAAAAAATTAAAAACTTTCACATACATCTGTATTCACCGGAGAGAAACACAAAGGCGGAATTACAACTTAAGCAATCTCATGTCACCACTGCCAGCCTAGTTGCCAAAAACCTGTCTGTTTGTATCTCGGATCTTGGACACTCAAATTTAAGCGAACATTAAACGGGTTAACAGTACAACACGAGGAAGTGCGAACATTAATCGGCGTCTTCATTTGAAGCTTTGGTATTGCCATAGACGAGTGTTTGGATGTGGATATGAATCTCACTGCACAGGAAGCCGCAGTGAACATGAAAATTGCAGGGTTTATATAAACTTCTCTTGAGAACAAAAAACGGAATTGCGTAATCGAACAGCGATCGATTCGGCGGTATCAACTGCTACTCGATTACGCAGTACAGATATGAGAATTAGTGAACAAGTTATTTCTGATGTCGGCAATTCTCAGTCTGATGCCAATGACAGAGCAGGCAGACAATCATTGCCCGTGTTAAAGTATGCATAACGATTATGCACCGCTTCCGTTTGAAATGTAAAGTAGGTCTCCTTCTGAGATACGGGGAAACAGAAGTGGAACCCACTAAATCTCACACATCGCGACAAACAAATAGGATTAACCTTATTGCTAAGCTCACCTGTGGACATACATACTAAACTGGATTTCGAGAAAAAACACGTTGTAAAGGTCTTCTGCAATGGACCTCAAAACAAGAGAAGCAACAATATGTACATGAGGCCAAAAGGACAGAAGTAACGGAGTGAGTTAAGCGTTTATCAGACCGCGTAATGAGAAAATATTTTTCTGGTCACGCTCTACCGTATTACATGAACCTTTGTGGATTTCCACTCTGTCTTATCAATCAAAGTGGCCTTACGATTATCTCACACCTACTTTTACGTCACTTCATAGCAGTTATTCTGAATGATGCACAGATGACAAAAACACATAACAAACACTGTTTTATGTTTCTATATATGTAAGGGAGAAAAGAGGCTTTTAATGAAAACAGTGGCCAAGTTGCTGTCAGGATACACATGTTTTCAGATGAGACCAAATTGTGAAAAGTCAGAGCTTCGGCTGGCTTCGAACCAGCGACGGAAACAACATGCCCAAACGCGGCAAGCGCTCTATCAGCTGAGCTACGAAGCCACGCTAGGAGCTCAGAAATTTCATACAAAAAACGGCATACGCACCGCTGTAAAGGTTAATTAGCAGACGCGAGTTGGTTTTTGTTAGAATTAGCACTGATTGACACAATAGCAACGAAGTGGATGTGAAGGCAGTGACTAATGTGAACAAGTTAAGCCGACCGAATGTGTGAACAGCATAACTGAATGAGAAACGAAGTGACTGAGTTTTGCCAACCAAACAGAACACAGTTCATTTGCGGTTTTCCCATAACAAAGTAGAAGGCCTACGAGTCAGCGTTAAAATGAGTAAAGCATACAAGTGTAATGACTATGAAGAAACAAAGCGCTGAATATATGCATGCAGAAAACTTTTAAAAAAAACATGAGGGGAGAGAGAAATATATCGCAAGGATTCGATTCAGACAGCCCGCATCGCCGTAAAAAAAACCCACACTGCTATAGTTAGCAAGGACTGACCACCGCATCACTTTCGCCAGCAGCCGTCTAATTCAACGAGTATGTTTCGAAGAGACACCTCACGGGAAAGACAACATAAAACGTAGTTGAACACATTACAACCAGAAAGCCATACGAACACGTAAGAAGCAAACGCACCGGTGACATTCCATGAGACACGCCAAACGCGTCCTTTGTGATCACCAAAACGGGCCAACAGATTGATCTCGTAGGCTGAACGGACTGGAACAGGCATGGATGACAGAGAACCGGATCCACTCAAACTGACATTACCTGGAACAGCGAGAAGGACCCAGAAGACTATTTAGAGTGAATAGAGGGGGAAGCTCACAAATGGTTGATAATCGTTAAAACATCACGCCTACTCAGTGCCAGTCAAACTGAATCACTATTTACCTTCTGTTAGGAGACCAAAGTTCCCGATTGGGACAGTTGGATATCAAGGACCTTCATATATTCCAGAGAATCACAAAATCACATCGTAGTTTAGATGGACTGCCATATAGGATCCAGTGATCAAACATCCAATCAGATTTATAAACTATAACGTCAATATATGGCTACTTGCTTACATGTCACACTGTATATAATAGACATACACACGCTGGCTATGACCGCTGAAAGCTTAAGATAACAACACATGATTGACGATACCAACAATCAGAATGACCGTAGCCAGAGAACAACAATTGAGTTCATAAAGTGATGAATGACCAAAACGGAGGAGCAATTATTCCAACACTCAGTGGAATGTCTCAACACAGTGATGAGATATGGCGAAAGCCTAAAGCGTGTGGATTTCGAACAACACCAGCAACCGGTCGAGCCATCGCTCAAGGAAATCGGACGAGAAATGACCGGCAAAAAACTCACGACAAAAAGCGTCAATCACACGCACACGAACCAGGCAGAAGTGCACATGACGTGCAAGTGAAAGCCGCCGTTACGTTGTGGACTGGACTGGACTGAAACGCGAGTGAGTGCGTGGCGTGGCAACCAGTGAGTTGGTCAATAAAGACCGTACTTTATTGAACGACTTTTTGCTACAATATGACCACAAATAACCTATGCTGAACTGGTCGTGGTTTCACCCAACCACACATCCCGTATCCCCAGCTGACCCAAGAGTGTGCGAGTGGAAAACACATGGTCATTCAACAAACCCCATTTTCCCCCATCTTGGGTCAGAGAGCTGAAGGAGAGAACAAACAACGTTGGCGGTCATAATGCATTAGTCTGTTTGACTTAATGCTGGAGCGTTGAACTGATGGCATATTCTATTAACGCATCCGAAATTGCGCAATGTGAAGGAAAAAACGGGGCATATAATCAAAGCGGCGACTAGCTGAACGACAATAGAGAGTCAAAGGCCTAATGACACAACCAGAGTGTCTACCTCAACAGGAATCAAGGTCTGAGAGCTGAGTTACCCAAGGCTATAGCCTTCACACAAACGGTAAGCAAATGCAAATAAATGAGGCTCACTTGTATACAAGTGGAAACCAACACATTTTTTAATTACTAATAAGTAGTTTGGCAGATGTGTGGTCTTAGATGAAGCTCAATTGTGAAAAATCAGGGCTTCGGCTGGATTCGAACCAGCGAACCACTGTCTCATATGGAATCCATAATTCTTTTCAGTCCAAGGCATGCTGCTATAAATGTGCATACTGAATATATACTGCTCGTGCACTTTATGCGTCAATGATGTACCCTGATCAGTAATCAAACCCCTGCGATTTAAGCTTAGTGAAAAACCGAACGTGAGGATGAAAAGGCGGTTCACATCAAGCCTAAGGTGTAAATCTGGAAAGCAGCGAGTTAAAATTCCAACATAAACCCTAAAATAGTGTTTACAACTATCGATGATACGTACAAGACTGTCTAAACGTAAATAGGAGCATCCGATGTAGGGTTAACTCAAACTCATGATTTTGCAGCCCACAATAGCACCAAATCTATTCCATGCGCTGGTCTTAGTAATCGCAAGCATGGAACAACAGTAGTATATGAATATTTCCTACCACACGTTGAACAAACAAAATGTTTTGCATTGCCAAGCAAACTACAGTTTCTCACTATTTGACAGAGGTCACCACCGAGAACATAGTGTTCTAAATTAGGAGAGAGTTAACATGAGAAAATTAAACGAACAGATGTAAGGACCAGATAGAGATACGCATCGTAGTCAAAATGCCGACATACATTAGGGTGTTTCTACACTACGGTTGTACTGATTACGCGGTCCCCAATAGACGAGGATTATCAATAAGACTAGGCAAACACATGCCAAGCTCTTTGGGAACAACAGGGGAGCAACAGTTGGAAAACAGCAAATGGGCGAAACAATGCAAGATAATGCTGAAGACACAATGTGCATTGCTAGCTCTAAAACGTGAGGAAAACACTTGTAACACAGAAGGAATAAAAGTTTGACAGATACAACACAGAATAAACAGGCATGAAGAAGTGTTGGACAGTCAAACTGAATAAAGAACTGGCTATCACATGGTATACATCTCATTCTTATTTGGGAATTCCATGCAACTCTACAGAGGCCTACAGAAAAAGGATAAGAATAATAACTTTTATAAGTTTACGGTCAACAAGCGTTCTGTCCTTGGCCTCTGAGTCTAGCCAACATGAGAAGATTAGTCGTGTGTATGAATACATGTGCAAACACAAGAAGAGCGTCCACCAAAGGTCAGACGAACTCAGCCTGTTATTGTTCATTGACAAGTAAACACTGGCACGGAAACCTCAGCAACGGTATTCTAGGGGAACAGTGGAGGACAAGCAATATAGTCTCAAAACAATACGGAAAAGGAATTGTGCGTGCGTAGGTGCATACGTACCAGCGATGGGCTGGAATGAACGTCTCATGACAAGAGGAGGGAAGGCGCATTCTAAACCACGACAATAACAAAATATATGTACACTTGCAGATTAATGTTGACAAATGGGGTCACGAATGAGTGGGTGGGCGGAGGTGATATATTTAGCTAATAGTCAACAAAGTTCGGATGAGAAAGAAGCCATTCAGATGCGGCGAGGAGTATACATACACACTCTTCTAGACAGAAAGAGGCACAGTTGAGATTGACCGGAGAGCAGCTGAACAAAGGTTGGCAAAAGGCCAACAAGGTGCTTTGGGAGACCTTGTGAATAAAGTACACACCACACGTACAATATAAATTCCCAAAGTGTGGAAAACATGGATATAACATGCAGATGAATGTGAATGATTAACAAAGTTGGTGTTATTACGACCACCGAGAATAAATTGGATCAGCTTCGCACAAAATCCACAGTGGGAATGAAAAGAAGTTTTCAAGTTAGCATGGCTTTAATAAACTATCAAGTATAGGTATAAGTATACGATCACATCATGCGACCGGTATAACAAGATATAAACAGATGAGTACATTCACTACAAAACAAATCTCGCACACAAGCACCAGTGAATAGGATTCAATGTCATATTTTAACAATTTCAACCAAAGACGTGACGTATCTCTGAATCCCCGATCGAAGAGTGTGTTCAGTTAGGTCATGGCTCAGTTTCACGTCATTAACTGAAGTGACTTTTCCAACTGACTCCAAGTTTTAAAACAGGGCTCAAAGAAGCAAGCAGCGCAATGTCATAAAAAGCACATGCTGAAACAGACGAAATCGATTACAGTGGATTGTGTTAAGTATAAATAGGTTCAGAATATTACTCTTGAGGATCTGTCGCTTGAAAGTTTCGCTGCTCACATAGTAATCCCACCATACACAAGTAATGAAGTGCAAGAAGCGGTTGTCAATAGTATACCAAGCTTGATTCAGCTATGATTTACAAATGAATATGAGAAAGCAAAATGACCAAATATCCAGAAATCAAACGATCTCTAGTAATAAGTTGAGGCAATCTCAAAACACAGAGACTACAAACCTTTAGAGACGATACTGTTTCCTTGGCCAGAGGTCGTTGGCCGAATACGCAAAATAAACACTTCTTTTGAACCGACGGCCAACGTATGAAATGATTGTCCCATGTGTGGAGCAAACTGCAGATCATAGACCGCATCAACTAGCATACCAATGTCCTCAACTAGATCCCAGTGCCGTCGGGCCTCGGAATATTCGTAGATGACCACTTTGCCGACGACCAAACTGCCACTACTACCTCCACTTCCACCCAGTCTGGTTTGAAACATATTGCCTGTTGGTGGTACTGGTGCACCGTCCATATTCTCACCAGCCGGCGTGGCACTGCCAACAGCAATGAGCGGCGGGTCCAAGCGAGACTAGGTACAGAAGAATAAAAGTAAAGTCCACAGTCTACACACAAAAAGATGAGCACTTAATTAGACGAATCGGACACAGTCCGGATATTGCTGGGTCCATCGAGGAGTTAACATTGTTCAAACTGGCAACAATAGTTCTAGGAGTGAGTTTCTTTATAGCCGTTGTAAAATCAAACGCTACGGGTGAAATAGTTATGCGAAAGAACACAAAGTGATTAACATAAATCAACGACAATCAACAAGCAGCGTAATATGGCGGCAAAGAAAAGTACGGTATAACCAACAGAAACCATTGACCCCTGGAGAGTGCAAACGAGGGTTGGTCGCTTAGTAGCAATAGTCCAAATAACAATGACTGAAAATGCTTGCTGAACGAAACTAACCACTGTAAAACCGGACCGGTCGAGCTAGCACATCTTACTGAACGAACAGTATGCACGACCCCGAGCACAGAATTCGAGCTGAAGCTTAGTAACAAACCAACGCTTGGCTGCCCACAGTTTCACTTGGAATAAACTAACCGGGAAAATCTGATCGAAATTGGAGTTCAAGCGGTAATAAGCCAAGCTCATTTGGTTTGAGGGAGAGCAACATAAAGTAGTCCATAATTGTCATCCCGGAGACTTGCAGTCCGACATGAGGTGGACTGTGTCAAAACAGATAAACATACACAACTTCCAAAAATGTAGCGCAACTGCCATTCCATTCTACGCACATGACACCCATATTGAAACCGGTGAATACAGTGAGGTTTTCCGTTGAGAAGCCGAATATGCTCCAGCTTGCGTTAAACATGAGATGATACAGGTCTCAGCAACTGGTATTGCACAACCAGTCAGTATCTTCGAACGCAAGTCACTTGCTGATCTCTGGCGATTTCAAAGTCAGTTACCTGACCAACAGTGGGTGACTACTTTAGTTCGTTGGTGCTGTTGCCATTCTTAGCTGGCAACTACGCCTTTGCCAACAGAAAAATACGGCCGTAAATACGTCGTAAATCATCAATTTCAGTGCTCGTGTGTGGGTGTTGTACGTGTGCGTGCGTTTGTGTAGATCGTCCGGACAGTTACATGAAATGGGTGTTGAATGACTAGAGATCTCAAAGACAAGAACGGCACTTCAGTGTAGTTGCCGTTTATCTCAAGGACGCTCCAATACCCACTATCACTGACAGTCTGTGACAACATACCAATAAATAGGCCGCGACAGAAGCCATCAGCATCCAACGACACAAATGCCCAGAATGGTTCGACGACAACACTAAGGTTATCTCGAAGATGACACGGAAGAAGAGTGAGCCGTTTGCTGTTTACACAATACGCCCAGATAGTGAGGACAAAATAGCCACACCCTGGAATGTTCGTCGTTAACTCGCCGAACGGATTAGAAGGGACGAAACCGCAAAGTGAGTTGATGCAGCGGGTACGCTAACTGACGACTACACAAGAAGTACTACAATTCGCTTAAGGGAATTTTCGGTCTATTCATCTAATCTACCAAAGCACTGACTGACGGCAGCTCTGACTTTCAATGTACCCAACCAAAAGACAACATGAAAGTTTGGTCCAAGCCCTTGGGTAGCCCACTAAACCACTCGGCTATCATTGGATGAATGACCATGAATAGTCTGCCACAGAAAGAAGTCAAAGCATCACTTGCTGTCGTCCCAGATTTACCAGAGGTGCAGACAGTTATTCAACAACTATGAAACTAAAAGGCCACAAGTGAAGATGGGTTGCTAGGGGGAACTTTTGAAGCGAGATGGCCCAGTTTTAAAACATGTTCTGCTCCAGTTGGTTCACTCCATTTGGGATCAAGAATTAAGGAATGTCTGACAGCACTCTTGTTTAGGGTGGGCATAACAAGTAAAGCACCGACAGTTATCGGGACAACATTCTGTTGAGCTGCGTTGGAATGATGCTTGCAACAATCCTGCTGAACCGACTCAATGAGGGGATTTTAGGGACCAATGTTCTTGAAGTGTTGTGACCGCAATAGACGCTCGGCCTGCAAATTCGTTTATTGCGCAAACTCCTGTACGGGCCATGTCAAAAATCAAACCACAAACGCACACACTCATTTGCACGGCAGACATGCATTCACATACACTGGGTGACAGTACGTTGTTATTCGCCTTGGTGGAACTTCTGCCATAGCGAGTACACACTATTCCGATAGTCACTTCTTGTCCGTCGTATTCCTGCCGTTCGGAGCCCGCCCCGTTCCTGAATGTTGCCTGTAGGTAATATACTACTTGTGAGTAGTATACTACTCACAACGAAACTGCCTGTCATACAACAGATGGATAGTGTGGATTCCGAGCAAGTCACAATATAATCGACATGGTGTTCGCTGTTCGACAGATCCAGCAAAAGTGTCAGGAACGCAATCATTCGCTGTATGTCACCTTTGTGAATTCTATTAAGGCATTTGATTCCGTGGACGGGGCTTGGTAAGTCAGAAGGTCCAGGTTCGGTAGTTTATCTACACTGTTGCACGTGGGTATGAATGTGAAAATGCAATCATGTGGATTGATTTTTGATGAGTTTGACATTGTCACGGTGTGAAGCAGAGTCGTGTCCTAGTCCCAATTTTATTAAGTGTATACCTCACCACAGTGCTAACGGCTGCCCTTCGGAACTTTGAGAACAGTGTTGCAACGGAACACAGCACGGATGGCCGCTTGCTGAATAGTCGACGTTTCGGCGCTCCCACTCAACTACGTACTCCAACGATGCGCATGCTGCTATTCTCAGACAATGGTGCGCTATTTGCACATACAGCGAAGATGGACTACAGCGCCTGACCATGGTTTTCGAGAACACGGTGTCCACATCAGGTTTAGATATCAACACAGGTAAGGCGTTTTTCTTCTCTAAGTCTCCTGCGGACGAAGGTGCTGTGCCTGCACCTGGAAACCGCATCAGTGAAGGAAGTGTGAATAGCAACACAGACTTCTGCTACTTGGGTAGCAATCTGTCGACAGACCTGTCTGTGGACCGCGGGTTGTGAGGTTGTATAACGAGGGTTAGAGCTACATTTTGAAGGTATTGAGAGACGTGTCTGGAAGAACCAGAACCCGGGGATGAAAACCAGGTTGCTTTTTTTTACCGCTTAACGACGTTGACTACGCTGTTGTACGGTAGTGAAACTTGGACACTGCATCAGTGTAATGTATCGTATATGAGCCGCTTCCATCTGCGATGTCACAGATGCATCCTGGGTATTTGGTGATCGGACGTAGTTCCAAACATTGAGATACTTCGGCGAGCGGACGCGAATGGAAATGAAGCCACCTTGATGATCATTCAGCTTCACTAGCTAGGACATGTTCGTGGATCTAGCGACGGACGGATTCCAAAGCATCTGTTGTACGGGTAACTAAATCCTGGTGATCAGAAGCTGTGACATTTGGACGTTATTCAGTCTTTTGGGTCAAAATATCGAGTTCAGATCTTGTAAGGACTTGGCTTTGGATCAGGCCGTCTGGAGGAATACAACCTATACTGCTACCTTGGCGAGGTGGTCGGGCTTGTGTACTGTTTTGATCCGGCGGGCTATGCTGACTAGGACTCCGGTCCTTCCAGGTGCAACCTTGTCAGACAGGCCAAAGGGGAGCAGTCAGGCGAAAAGCAGTTACACTCATAGGATTGTATGTCGCACCACTGACCGCGTAGGAGTGCTTAGGTAGTGGGGCACGATCTTATGGATATACAGCAGAAATATTTTCATAGTTGTGGCACTGCTGTCTTCCGTATCAGGAAGAAGGGAGTTAGAAAAGGTACCCTCAAACAAAGAGCAGTCCGATCGACCAAAGGTTGACTGTGACCGCGGGCGTATTATCCAATACGGTCGTGAAACATTTGTTATCTCTCAAAAACCTGATGTAGCTTCAAGTACATCCACTGCGCGCAGCAGAGCTCAGAGTCAGACATCAATGTCTTATTCGCTGC
>JTDE01021800.1:0-22647 GCA_014338405.1 Paragonimus skrjabini miyazakii | reverse complement strand
ACTCCTACAGTGAACTGTTTTTTCCTTATATTCTCAGTACTTTTCTTGCCGTTGGAGTCTCTCTTTGTTTATTTTCCGAGAGATAAGAGCTTCACTTTCATACTAGCCAACCACCATTGGCTTACTGGACAACAAAGACCTCCACTCACACGCCACCTGGTCTTATTTCGTAGGGTTTACGCTGAATTGCGAAGTGTTTGGATGAAACCGCAAGTGATGCAGCGCAAGCCATTTTTGGTGTGTGTCATGTGCAGGCGTCTTTGACTTGGACAACTGAGACATGCTAATCAGAAACAGATGCTGCCAACCACGTGGTTTTGTAGTTCTTTTCATTAACCCCGTTTGACTCTGATCGATAAACACCAACACTGTAGTATGTACCAGATGAGATGCAGCGAAGTTTGCCAGGTAGTAAATTGTGCAGTCTACCGTTATTGATATCTGTTTTTAAAGTTATTTAGGAAAACAGCTACCTCTTGTTCTATTATCCAATTGCTGTTCAAGTAACCCCTCATTTGTAGTTATGTTCTGGACGATCTTGCGGAACACACCAAACAACTTGGCCACATAACTCTGTGTAACGTGCGGTTCCGAAACTCTCACATGAATGTTCGCTGTGTCATTGACTGATCATCACTTTTTCATGATTAGAAACGTTGGTTCATACAACCAAGTAGCTTGGAATTTTGGCTCACTTACTGAACCTGAGAATGGTCATATACAGTATACTGTTCCAGAGGGACAATTAATTACCAAGTCCATAGACGGTCTCAAGGTCAAAACATTGGATTGGACGAGATTAGTTCAAACACGTTCGACAGCCATAGAAGACCTGCTATTGATTGTAATGACTGTAGCATACTGACCTAGTACACGTGTCGAAGGAGAAAGTGGAAACAGAACACAATATACTACCTTTTATGCTGCTACACAGCGAACATGCGGGCGGTAGATAAACACATAGGATGGGAGTGGTTCAAGCAAAATGTTGGAACACTTCTAAAAGATGCGAAGTTTGATGGATTCTGCATTTAGGAACGTTGAGGGCAGGTGATTAAAATGTCATACATCGACGCTTCTAATCACCGAATTAAAAGCGATGCACACAGGACCCGTAATCTACAAGATAACGATCTGGTTTGTAACAAAAGATTGCCGATTCAAATCATCTTCAGACCTTATTTGTTTGTTGAGTCCAAATAATAACGGAACTTATCGTAAAGTGTGAATATCAAACCTAAAAGACACGACCCTACTAGCCTCTAAGGAGAGATTGGACATTAAAAGATACTTTGATTATCATAAATGCATTAAGTCTGTATTGTTGTAACACAACAGAATTTTCATCTGCTGCCTCCATCCTGATTGTGATAGTAAACGCCAGGATAAGCTAGGCTTCTGCGAGTAACCTAAGTTAAAATGAGAAATCACTCAGATCGGCAACTAACTGATCGCGTATCCCGTAGGCATGGGCTAAGCTAAAATCACATAATTCAGTGAATTTCTCCAGTTTGGAGATAAAATCAGTTAAGAACTTGTTTCTACCGAAGCATGAATGTTAAACTTTGGACAGCAAACATCTGGGGTCAAAATAAAACCCTTACCAAATCATGTAATTGCCAAAGATCGCTCGACTTTACAATCCCATTTCCCTTGTTTTCATGGACTATCGTTACAAATGAATTAGGCATAACACCAAACCATAAGCGAATCATTCGCGAAAAGCATGGTGTCCTTATCAATGAAAGTGGTGTGGGCAGTTAACTCGTGTTCAGTGTAACTCCTAAGCTGGTTTAACAGACTGGCAGAAGGTGGATGCGGGTGGGTTAGAGAAACGATGGATTGCCAAAATGTTAAAGATGCACTGAACGCTGTCAGAGGTTTGGTGATTATTAGCGCTCTCCTTGAAGTGATTACCAAAGGAAGACATCCAACAGATAACACAGAGAGTTGTTGGGAACAACGGAAGCTAATATTTTCATACATAGACTGACGATGGACAAATCACGTCAGTTCCCGACCTCAAAACGAACAACATACTAACGAGTGAATGATAAGAATCTACGACACAGGTGACGATATGGCGTTACAAAGAACGTAAATAACTCATGTCACCAGAATACGAGTTCATGGGATCTTAATCTCAATGGGCAAATGTGCGACAGTTGAGGGCGATAACTCGATTAATTTACACTGTTAAGTTTTCACACTTGAAAATCGCTATGATGTTGATGTACAAAAAGAAACCCAGTAACTTTGTCTACCGGTTTACTCAAACTAAGTCACAGAGAATCGGTGTGGTGAAATAAAAGGTACTGTATAGCAACTGCACTGCAAGGGCTATTCATCATAAATATGACTACTTTCGCTTTATTTTTCACTTTTACTAGATGACTGTAACATAGATCTGAGAGCTAACATGGACTGCAAAAACCTAAGCACACCTGCACGTGCTTAAGCGAGTAGAGTACTTGTTTATGTTCCTGCTCAAACAATGACAAAACTAGTTGTGCCGTATCGGTTTGAGGACGAGCATCAAAAGATAATTGCATCGGCTAAACACCTGAGGATTTTGAGTAACATAAACACAACGGTTAGCATCAATCAATGAAAACTGCTCGGGTTGGTGAGAGTAGCAGATCAATTGTTTTGCTGAACAGCACTGAGAGAATGACTGTAATTTAGAAGTGATAAAACAGATTACATCAGGAAGAAGTCGCCAATTCACGATGCATGGTGATGATGATGCTTATGTATGTTGGCTGGAATAAAGCGATATCGTAAAACGAACAGTACGATCAAAAAAACCTTAACACGCACGGCTGTGGATCGGAAACCAAGGCTGCCGAAAAACGCATGTTAACTCTCCCGTGCAACGATAGCCTACAGTTTGCGAATGAAGGAGCCCATAGACTTCCCTGTTTGATATGCAATCACATACGACGTCTGCTAACCCACATGGCATAAAACTAAATAATCTTATATAAACCTGATGATGGCCAGCGCGACCAGATAGTTTGCGGAGACACAGTGGATCGAAATAAATATCCAACTAGAGCGGACAAATAGTGACTGAGTCACTGTGGTGTGGCAAACATTTAACAAAAACGGTATAATCTGGTCACATGTCAAATAACAGCAAACCTACAAGATACGGTAGCGGACATACGTTTCCGCATTGATCTGCCACAAAGACCGGAGCCAAAGGATGTCAGCTCACAATCGTAACCACAAGTGGCTCCAACCACATATCACGTTATTAGTGTAAACTTGAAGAAATACGACCGACAATACTTGAGTAGAGGCTTTTCTGGCCTAACAGCTCAAAGCGAGATAGTCGCATGATATGCTAATGTTAAAATAGAACCCATATCTCTTAAGAACAAAAAAGAGAGATTCCAATGGTAAGATTTAAGGTTATAGGCACGTGAACTAAAGTTACCTGTGACCAAGCCAAACAGGAACCGTTCATTTTGGTACCGAAATCGAACTGTAGCCGCCATTGACTCAAATTCATCACGTCCTGAATGAGAAAGAACAAAAGAGGAGCGTTAGGGTACGAAGTGAAGAACAAACAAGGAGATCCAGGTAGCAGGAGCTCCGAAAACAATGAACTAAAAAAGCACCTAGGCAAAAACTACACAACCACATGAATCTCGGTTTAGAACGTTAATCGCGAAACGTTACAAACACAGTAGATTTTATGAGGACGGACGATGCATTTATACTCCAGTTAACAGAAGAGATTAGGAACCTTGTCCAGTTTTGTCTGTATGGATCTCTGTAAAACTGAGACATATGAAAGAACTGCAGCGTATTCCAAAGCTAAGTGATCACGAACAACTGGCGTTATGCGAACAGAACGTAGTGGCATCGTAAATAACGAGTGGAAACCTCACAACATAAGATGTGTGCATTTTGTAATACAAAAAATAATAATTGTTATCACCCACCATCTCAAAACAGCTTCTGACAAGCCGGGGTTGTTGAATCACTTCTGACAAAATTGGCACATGATTCGATAGAACAGTCACCGATAGCCATGAGATGACAGCACAATAAGTCACTATGGTGACGTATAGTTCAGGCTTCGATGACCTCAAGGGTCCTTTCGTCGAACAGAGAGGCGGGAAAGTGTTATATTATCACAAGATGAAATTACTTACTGATACCGTGCGACTAGTGGTAAGTCACGGAGTTTTGCATTAGGGTCTGTGCTCTAATGTCACTAGTGTTCGAAGTCACATAGAATGTCAATTAGCTGTCACCATTAAATGTCGAGTGCACGAAGATTCAGCGTGTGGTAGATGATGGGGTAGAGGGAGGCAGACTGCAGAGATCTGGACGCTTTACGAAACTGGATTACCGAAAATTGGCTCACAATCAACAAGACTAAAAAAGGAAGTAATGCGGCTCCATCTTTCAAGCTGTATTGGTGGTTGGAGGCAATAAACTGAGCGTCACTGTTTGTGAACAGGATAAGGAACACTTGTTTTAGGTGATCTCAACCTGTCTCTCATGTATGCACCAATGGCTAGGCAAGTGGGTTGACAATTAGATTACTGAAAGCGTCGTTTGGATCGCTGCTCATCGATTACAGTCAACTTGTTGGTGGGTCACATTACACTAAAGACTCAAAATTTGCCCTCCGTATTTCCTGAAAAACACTGTCCATATTGGAAAAATACACCAGGCAGTGACAAAACGGGTCACAGCATTCCGTTAATCAGCATATCCCGAAAGGTTGCTTAAATCGGAATAGATCACCGGGACGTCAGGGGCCACTTAATTTTGGCTCATGAGATCTTCCAGAGGACACGAAACCCGTAGGGAAACCCACCCAGTTCGGAAATAATCCGTTAAAGTAACAATCTCAAACTAGCCGGTTGAATCGCAGAGAACGCTCTTTTGAAACCCGAGTGTAAATAATCTGGAACAACATACCAGTCTGCCACAAGAGAATCAACTAAAGACAACAACAATCACCCACAGTGTCCTGAATACATTCGGTAATCGCTGAACGGAATACCACACAATGATCGTGTGCGGTCCATTTTGCTTCATGGTTCAGAAGCATGGTCTGTCCACGTTTGCAGAGTTCAGTTATAGCTGGTTTCATCAATTTGCCCACATCCAGAAAGATGATTATATGGACACAATCTGGAACAACATACCAGTCTGCCATAAGAGAGTCAACCAAAGACAACAACAATCACAGATCTGGCACACACAGTCTTCGAACAGTTTGGCTATCAAAACCATTGTCATAGAGTGAGGATGTCCTCGACCTCCCACAGTTGTTGTACGCCGTATGCTAAGGCACGTACGTTTGACACAATGTGGTCACGTAACTCTTCCGCTCATTTCCCTTAGCGTTTGATAGCTGAATGAGCAGTAGTATCACACGAGGCAGTACCGCACGTATGCATCGTATACCTTGTTCATATACATGTTCAATGTACTTCAAGGTCTTCTGATGGGTGAGGTCCTAAACTAAAGACAAGTGCGCTCTGGTTGGTGTGGAGCGCTTATGTTTCTGCTAGTTTGGATACGTTGTTTAGTCCTGCTGTTGAAAATTAGAAGAAACCACAAGCTGACCTAACTGTTGCGATATATCGGGCTTTGTGATCTCAGCTTCTCTGTTTCCGCCATGCTTGGAATTGCTCCCCTGCCTGTTTAGAGCCCACATGGTAGACCGTGACCTTTTTTGGACATGCTTACTTGCTTTCAATCGTATATGCACGTCTTTACAACTGTTAATTCCTCTTCTTTATTTAAAAAAATACCCGGTTGCTGATCTGCTATCCGTAGCAGTTGGAACAGCGGACAATGTGAGTTATTGGTTCATCTCTATAGTCAGTTATTCGTTATCCACCAACTTGATTGCAGACACTGCATACACTGATCACCGAAATAATTCTTCCCCATTAGAACATCCTGTGCTGACACCACCCAATTCTTTTCTTGTAGGCTGTCGTTTCAACGGAAAGGATGTTTTTTTGTTGTCCACATTTTAGTACTGGTCAGTTAGTATCTGGTCAACAGCCAAAAGATCGTGCCTCATTATCTGAGCGCTCCACGCAGTCAACAACGCGACATAACCTTGGGTGTAACTGCTTTTCGTTCGATTGTTCTCCCTCGCCCTTTCTCAGGAGATTGAACCTGACCAGAGCCCAAGTCAGCACAGTCCTCCAGAATGACGCAGTAAGCCGGCTTGATCACCACACCAAGGTGGCAGATTAGTTCAGGATGTAAGCTACCGAACGTGTCCGTGACAAAGATGTAAGCGGACCTGCTGTGTTTGACTACCATTGTCCCCGTCAGTTAGCCCACATCAATTGGGATAATTTCATAAGGAATGAAGCTGTTCGCCAGCGCGTATTTCGGTAGGCTCGGCATAGACCATCTATTGGCTAACTAATCGTGTTGCACAGTCTGTGATGGTCAGGTTACGTGTTCCGTATGGCAGCTGAGCGCCTGCCGCATCGGACATTGTATATTATGACCACCAACACTTGGATAAAACTGTGGGGTGGTCAAGCAACGATGTGGTGACAAAATGTGAAGACCCTGACCGTTTCGTTAAGTAAGGTGGGTAGATGTCACCTGTCCGGCTAGGGTCTTTGAGTACTGAGACCACTTATTAGAAACGCCATCGAAGATGTGCCGCAGCCAATGACGTGCCTGCATTTATGTGGTTTGTAGCTTTGCTATTTAGCTTTGTTTTACCTGTTTCCTTTATTTTTTATAAACTACTTATCAATAATACAAAGGTTTTTTTTAGGTAGTTTCACGTCACTGTTACGGTGTGGTGGCTTGAGCTGCAGTACCTCTAGGTTACGAATGAATGAATAAATAAGTGAAACGAACTTTAGTAACACGCGCAATTGAAATAATGAACGAGGCGCTTAATCATCACAATGGAAACCGATAGGTAATGTGACCAACCAGTGCTTCGTAGATGCGTAATAATCCATCTGTTGAGATAGCGGCCAGTTGCAAACCAAGATGCCTGGGTGCAAACTCCAAACCAGTGACTGAAGTGCGAGGATCTACCAGACTGGCACGACGCACCCAATTGGTTGTGGACGGGAGTGGAGTGGCGGTGGAATGTAGAATCTGGTTACTCAAACCGGGTTGACCCCCAGCCGTGAGAAGTGGAGCGCCACCAGCAGACTAGGTAGAGAGGAGTTAAACAGCAAACGAATGCAACTTCGGCTGGCACTCGCAACGAAAAATCAAACGGTGGGGCATACAAAATCTCATATTGCTCAGGGAACAGTTTGATGAGGACCAAAACCTAAAAGATATCGGCAGAGAACAGAGTAAATCGAAGCTGAGTAAGTAAATTACCAACACAGAGACTGGTGAACAATGGAGGTGTTGGTTCGCTGTAAGCAGAACACCACCTATATTTAACGGCAGCTTTCGTATTCAAATATACTTTTTGATCAGGTAACTTGAACTTATCTCGCAAGCGATTGTAAATGACCGCTTAGACGTGGTAGAGCACGTCCCCTGTAAGGTCAATGCTGTAGTGGTCAACACAGCATGAGCAGGTGAACCAGAAGCTGACTCACGTCGGAGGAAGACGCATTAGTGAAAAACTCGAACAGACTCAAAGTGAGAGTTTGGTGCTCGTTCTAGAGCTGCGGCTGACATAAAAACCTATTTTAGTGCGAAAGCTGTGATCAAATGTGACTAGCGTACAAAGCAGAAGAGAGGAAGATCGCACAGTAACCAGCTGACTTGGAGCACCTGTGGTAAGTGAGGTCATAAGTCCTTACCCAAAAAGATGTACGTCGTCATGTGACATACAAAGTCGTGGGTATTGTTCGGTTGTTCAAGCTTAACTGTGAGCAAGCGGTCTCGAACCCACGTCTTTACTACTAAGCGGCCGTGAATTCTTAAGACGAAGTTGAGTCTCGATTAAAGTTGCGCGGATCAAAAGGAAGTAAAGTACTAATAGTTGGAAAAAGTGGTGGTGTTGTTCGTAGCTCGGGCTGAAGATTTCGGTATCGAGATGTTCACTGAGTTCGGCATTTAGGTTGCAAATGTTTTATCATCAAACGAGGTGGCATCACTGCTTAAGTGTTTTAACACATAGGTTTGGGCGTGGGGTTTGATGAAGTGTGATGTATGTCCGTAATCTTATACTGGAGTGAGTTGACCTTCTGAACTGAATTTTGGTTGTTCGTTTTCTCTTGTTTTGACCACCGACCCGAATTAACATCGGCTGTCTTCTGTTGCATTTGGGCTTTGACCTGAGGCCCGATTGGTTATTTCCTTCACCTCTTGAACCTTTGATCTGGAGTGTGATTGGCTACTTCCTGTTGAACTTTGACACCGAATTTGACTGATTGGTTTTTGGAATCCGATCTGACTGATCATCCATTCTACCGTTTTGATCATCGGTCCGATCCGTTCAAGTTGGTCCGTTCGGACTTGCCGGCAATGAGCTTGACGGCGTTTATATCTCCTTAACTTCTTGGGTCGCACTGTTTCATAGACATTGTCCAGTTCGATGTGCTTATTTACTGATGCGGCCGATGAGTTCCGAGACTCGAGAAATTCTCTTACGCGTCTGGTGTTTGTCTGAGTAAGGACTTCTGCGGTACTCACGTTGAACGTGTATCCAGTTTGATACCCAGGGACGGAAAACAAAGAAAATTGATAGTGCCTCTTGATAGCTAGTTCGTGTTCGTGAATGCGTGCTAGTAATTTCCGTCCGGTTTGGTCGACGTAATGTTGTCCGCAGTCATTGCATTGGACTTTGTATACAGCGTTTCTTCTATCGGCGAGTTTGAGTTGTTCTTTTGATTTTGATAGTACTCTTCGTGATGTTGTTGTTAGCTTGTGCGCTAGCATGATGCCGTGTGGTCTCAGAAGTCTTGCAGCTATTTCTGATATGGTTTTAATGTACAGCAGTACAATTGACTGCATTGACGTTTCCGTAGAGCTTGAATCTCTTTCTTTCTGGGAAGTACAGTACTCCCCATAGTAGAAAAAACATCTTCCGAAGATCATAAATGATCTGTCTTGGGAGGGAGTGCATTATAGATTCGTAGGACCCAGTTAAAGCGAATATGGTTTGCGAGATCTACATTACGAAAACCGTCAAGATAAGCATGCGCTGACGATTAATAATGGGGTCTTATCAAGTCTAATCAGTGTCTTGCAATTCTATAAACCTTCTGTAATAGAGTACATATGCAGATGGATAAGTTTTTGTTCAATACTTATCATATATCGTCACCTTTCCACTGCATCATGCGCAAAAATCTTTAAGTGATTAACATCAGTCAATAATACGATATAATGACGAACTCATCATATTCGCTTACTTCGAATGCCACTAAATGAAAGAAACGGGTGTTCTTTTCGTGAGGTCATGACGCATACTGTAGATAGGTCAATACGAATTTGAACGCTTCGCTCACAGGTGTGAAGTTATCCCTGAAGAACAGAGCTCGAACACACCGGCGGTCATGTGACGATAGTTAGATTGGCGAGTACAGGTCATAGTGTAGCATCGCAGAGTGGTGTTTGAAAAGTCTTCATGAAAGGTATTTTGCAACTTAACGGTGTTCCCAGCGGTTAATGCGCAAACAAGTAAAGTTTGACCCGACGGGACTGCCTCAATGTTTCTCCTGGGAAGCAATCGTGCGTACTTCGATGCTTGAGACGTAATTCGTGCATAGTTTTGGGAGGCTTGTTTCCTCAGAGGAAATATCTAAAGTACAAAGAAGTCTCTACACTGCAAGTGTGTTTGTTTCACGGAAATGATTCTTTCCAAAAGAGGGAGCACTGCATTTAATGCTAAACCAAAGGTGAGAAAATAGGACTGTGATATGGGAGTACCTTGTATAACTTGACCCCTATACACTGAAGGGAATTTCATTCATTCAGCAGAGCCGGAGTGTTTCAGTTGAAAAACCGACCCGTGCAACAATGTAGGAATCAAAACACTAGAGTACATAGAGTGAGCGGTTAAATATCAACCGTAGTCCTTGACTGAACAGTATCCACTGTGGGGCGGTATAACTTGCTGGAATCAACTGTGATGCATTTCAACACAGTAAACCTGATGTTGGCCACGAACCAGCTTGATGTGGAAAGCGTGTCAGTGAATTTTATAGTATAGTAGATGGGAAAGGGCGTTGTTTCTCATACGAATAAGCATGTAACAGTACAACGGCTTGCCACAAACAGAAGGAAAACAATCCGCAACAAAAAGCGCACATGGAAGACTTGCGCATCAAATCGGCCTTTGTCATCGATCGATCAACTTATGCTGAAACACAGTCAAACAAGTCTGTATCGACAGGAATCAGTCTCTCTGGATCATATTGCATTCGACGATATGGTCCATTTTAACAACTGAAAAGAAGTACGGGAAACAGATGTCAAATACCCAGTCAATCGTTGTTATTCATCTCAATGTGTCAGTAGAAGACCAACAACGATGAGTATGGGAACACCTGAGGTCTCAGTTACAGTTAGTCCTTAAGACAAGACAACGATGAGTTAATACAAGACAAGTACTTCTCAGTTTTGAGGAGCTACCAAAACTCGAGCCGCAACCTTGGTACATTCTAGCTAGTCGTTTTTATTAAGTGAACAAGTTGGCGTAGAAAAACCGCTTAATACAGTTCGGGACATGTGTCGCTTAAACGCAGGGGTGTACCAACCAAGTATGTGAACATACTGTCGGCGCTTTACTCTCATACTTCGGCTCAGGTTAGGGTTTACGGTGAGCTGTCTGATGGTTTCAACACCAGAAGCGGCGTTCGTCAAGGCTGTCCCCTTTCACCATTTTTGTTCAATTTCGTCATGGACGAAATAATGGAGGATTGTCTCCGGCAGTCACAAGATGCTGGTGTGGACCTCCTACCTGGTGGAAGGCTGACTGATCTCGATTAGGCTGACGATAAGGCGTTGCTGTTTGACAACTTTCAAGCAGCACAAGCAACGCTGAACGTCATTTCGCGTTCTGCTAAGTACTTCGGAATGCGCTTTGCAGCCTCGAAATGAAAGGTGCTTCTGCAAGATTGCTGTGATTACGTAGATTCAATGTTAGATAATGAAGTCATGGAAGTTGTTGACTGGTTTGTATATCTGGGAAGTTGCATCAGCGCGGACGGCGGAGGTGTAGGGAATGAAATAGAGACGCGTATTTCCAAGGCCAGGGTGGTGCTCGCTAATCTGAGACACCTATGGCGGCAGAGAGGTATTTCTCTTAAACTTAAGTGTTGTGTATGTAAAGGGTTTTGATTGGACAAACGCATCGATACGAAGTCAACCAGAGATTCGCAGAAGACTACGGTCAATCAGTGTCGACAAAGCGAGCAGACTGGTATGTCAGCGTGGGAACCAATCAGAACGGCACGCTGCTCTAGCATCGGAATTTGTTATAACGAGTGTCGGATTAAAACAAGTTGTTTAAGTGCGTCACGTGGTAAAACAAACGAGCTACCAGCAAAGTGGAGCCGACCAATGGGAAGGCTGAAGCGACAACATCAATTATATTTCTTCATTTTACTGATACGTCTTGTCTATAAAATAACCAATAGAAACTCAATAAATTGAGATTTGCTTTGTGCCACGAAGACTGGTTTTTGCTTTCGTTCCGGGAGGCCGTATTTTACAACAGTGTATATCAGACAACAATGAGGGCTGTTTTACTTTACGACAGCGAAACCATGACGCTCAGGGTAGAAGACGTGAACCGTCTTCAGGTATTTAACCACCGACTTTTGCGTTCAATCGCTCGTATCGAGTAGCACTAACAAGTGAGCAACGAAGAGGTTAGGAAGCGAGTGTTTGGCACCGATTGTCAAACGAGTTCTTTCGTTCAGTCTTTACACTTGCACATATTTGGATGGTTAGGTCATGTACTAAGGAAGTCTGCTAGTCGTCTGCCAAACCGAACACTGTTTGCCGACGCTGCGGCCGATTGGCGTAAGGTGCGAGATGATGACCAAGCATAGACAAATGAAATCGTTAACGAAGGGGGTAGCTGCTGTAGATCAGGTTCGTCTCCCAGGCTGAGGACCTCGCGACTCACAGAGTCGGTGGCTTGAGACTTTACGTGAGATGGCGGCTAACCGAGCTCAGTGGCGTGAATGTTGTCGTTGTTTGTTCGAGTTGTCTGTGAAGTGGGTGCATTTAATGACGCGGGGCAATGAAAGCCGCAAGGAAACTGTCTTGCTGATAACGCCTTACTTTCACTTACAGCTCGTTTGTTTGTTTGCAAGGTGTAGGCGCCTTGATGTTGTATGTTTGAATATAGACGTAGCTATTTTTTAGTGATTATGTCCCCTCCCCCTTTTTTCTCTCTTCCTAAACAGGGTTTGTTTCTTCTTCTTCGTGGTTGTGTGGCAGTTAAACTGTCTATGATGATGATGATGATGGGACATGAAGAACACAAGCAAGCTGTCACATCGTCAAAACAGAATTCGAATAGCATTTGTTAAAAACGAGCCTCAGAGTAAAAACCTCGCAACAAGAACACCAGTCTTCCCATGAGGATAACAAGTGCCAACAGAGCAAAACTAACAACTGACTTGACCAGCAACGATTTCCTCCCAAATTGCGATTGTCCGATCGAAAGAGCACGTCGCGATGACTTGACCAAACTCCGGATGTGCCCACGTCACACGCCAAGCCGAGCCAAGGTGACAACGCCATCTTGCAGTGCACACCCACTGTCCATCTGGTCGAAGGTCCCAGATCTGAGAAAATCAATGGGGCATATAAGCCATGGACAGGACGTAATCAATAAGTCAATTGAACACCATCCACAATTGACCACAGCTATCACATTCGAAAAGAGGCAACATATTCCTGTTTCGCTCTTGTTGGTGTTCTTCAGAAGTGGATATCCTCGCCAAGGCCAGGATAAGAAGTGCGACCACGCTTTCATGAGCGAAGGTTGAGTACAGTGCTTCTTCCCGAAAGAGGCTGGTTGAGATGTTTATGGAAATGCGACAGCTGCGATCATTTGTAAGTGATGCTCAATCTATGTAACACCAAAATCCCCCACTACGCATCAGTAACAAGTTAACTGAAAACCGATGTCCAGTTATGTAACAACTCAGATAGCCAAACATGTAGGGGAAATAGGCAGGCGGGCAAGCCGTGCTGGATGTTATCTTGTAATAACGGACGTCCTCACAAACGACTGTAACAGCAATTCGTAAAGTTGGTGGCCTACTGTAGAGCATGGGAGGGCCGTCAAAATGGGACTCGACACATCGTAGAGTGAGTAAACATTGTCACACGCGTTAAAACTTTGTGGAACGTGTTCATGTAACACCTGTGGCTATCAAATAAACAGCAGAGTGGAGGATGATGACTTGCTTTGTCATCGTTCATAGAAGGTTCTCAATAAAAGTAGTGCCCTTCAATAGATGCGACATACTAACTCAGTGGTGCAGGATGAAACCGAGTGAGACATCAACACAAAGCTTACAGAGTGAAGAATTCTGAACAGTTTAGTAAGCGATCTGGATATCGATTAGCTTTTTTGACTGACAAGGTGCAGTTTGGGAGCAGAAAGAGATCCGTTTGAAACGGTTGTTCCCATGCAGCAGTGTTCAACTTTCGCCTCCAAGAAAGCATTATGAACGGCAAAAATAGCGAAGGTGTATTGCCTCAGATGTGATCGCAGTAAGAGACGGTTGGACGTCTCCAGTTCAGTTAAACATAATGTTCAGGTTCCTATCATCCACTAGTGTACTGACCAAAACATACTGAGTTTTCGTCAGCATATAAGAAAACCCGGTAATGTGTAAGCTGTGCTACGTAAATTGTGATATTAATAAGTATACGTACTTACTGACGACAAATCCCATACGGGATGCAAAAGTCAAACGGTCTCAACCTGGCAGGCGGCAATACACATCATTTACTTAACGGATAAATCAAGAGCCTCACGAACCGCACCATACCGTGGCAGTTGTCGTTAGCTCACCGGTACTATCAGACAGTTCTAAAACTCTTCTCTCTATAATTCATGAAAACAAGATATGTAGTGAGTCTACAAAAGTGTCAATTGGTACTACTAGTTTGGCAAAAAGCACCAAACGGACACCAGTAACAGGCAAGTGGATTAATTTCCCTTCAATGGGATGATAATTCGTTTGACTGTCATAAGCCGTCTAAAGTGATTCCATAAGCGACCTCCAAATCAATTGTGGGAGTCCGTTGTCATTAAGCCGAATAACGACCAAGAAATAGAACGATGTAGAAAACAGACAGACCAATCTGATTAATTTCAAGTGGTAACCAATGGCAACCGAATGGAGCACATCCAAGGTAGTGCAAACCGTCTGCCGTATACGTGCAGATGCAAACAGACGGTGGACCTTGTCGACGGGTAAATACATGGGGTATAGCAACATAAAGTGAGGCGAGCCTGAGGATAGAAAATAATTAGCACAAAAGTAAACAGCAGCAGCAACAGACGAATCGCGTGATCTCTATGGAAAACAAAAGCTAAACAACAAAGTAGGCATGCTTATTGTTTGAGACGACAATGTACATAAAAGGTTTTAATTTGATCCGTTGCCAAGCAACCGTCTACAAGCGATAATCATGAAGACGATTGTGCTCAGTACGTTGAGATTACCAGAAAGGTAACTGGTTTGAAGGATTGTTGACGATAAGTAAGTGAGATATAATTAAAACGCGACAACTCGAGAGAACGCCACAGAACCGGATAACAAACGGGTATGTGCCAAAAACATCAACTGTTAGCTGAATCAACATTCACAAATATGACAGCAGTAACATTGACAAAACCTCTTCATACCACTTTCATTCCCACATGAGAATATAAAAGGCGTTCGAACTACCTATGTACTGATACTTAAAACTTGAAACAGAAAGACGGCAACACCAGAAATGTTACCTCTACCTGGAACAATGACAAAAAACATCTGGAGCACAATGAATTGTACCTCAACTAGATAACGCAGGATATATATCGTTTGAAATCCGGTCACTTCAATCAAAGAAACACAATGATCTGTATTCTGACCGATGTCAAGAGGTAGCTTATTCCAAGACGTTTGCAGTTTTGCACCATTAAACAATAAAATTCAGTTACTCCATTTTGTAACCACAAGCAATCGACGAATATCTAATGTAATTCTGCAGGGTTTTCCTATTTATTATGTGTCTGCTTTCCATCTTACTTACCACATTTCAAAACGAGTGAACATTTTCTTACAGCGTGGATTGTGAAAGCATCGAAACGTCGGCTAAACACTTTCTTGAATAGGAACACCGGTATTTGATCACTTCAGTGTTTTAACTGACAGAATGTGCGCATGCAGTCGACTCTTGAAACAGACCAATCAGCTCATTGCGCGCATCGATGAGTTCAATTGAACGCAAAGTATCTAGTGCATCACACACGTAGTCGGTTCTTGTTCATGTCAAACTGCCTAACGAGATTTGTAGTCCAATACCCAAAACTACATACAGAAAAGTGTGACCGTGAGCGCAAGGCTTTGTGGCAGAGTTGAGTATTTGCAATGAAAGAACGTCATCAGTACCTGCTGCTTGTTAGGTCTAAGTGGGAACACTCTTTTGGCGAACAGTGTGTGGACTCAACAGTCAGTGAAAACACTGACGGCATATGGAAGGATCGACAAGCCTACAAATTAAGTGGTTAGATAATCTAGTTGAACCAGGAAGTAGAAAAAAAAACATGGGAAATGAGGAGATTGTAAATGGTGATAATTTTGAGCTTTACGTTCCATCAAAACGTATTTACTTCATGACTGGTCGCTTCGCCCATGCTTGGAACGGAGACGGAAGTGTGATTAAATTGCGGGTTGTTATTTTACGACTGAAACACGTATACATTCAGTTACCGGTTCAATGAGTGTCGCATATGACAGGACGGTTCACATAATTACTATGTGGCAAAAGCCATTTGTATGAGACGAAATCAAACTATAACCTTTTCCATACTGGTTTCTCTTTTAGGCATAAGAATTTATCTTTCGTGTAAAAGCCTTTCGTTTTAGTGCAGTAGAATTTCTCCATTGTACTTTCGGCTGTGGAAGTGGTTTATGATTGGTTTAGTGGGCTCATATTTTGCGGCCTTTTTGATTGCGACTGCACGCATTGGCTACTGCGATGGGGCGATGTCTGAGGAAACACTTCATCTGTGAAGGCCGTCATGTGGTCCAGCTCAGAGGGGACAGAGAGCACGAACCAATGAATGTCGTCAACTATCCTGTGACCTACAAGACGGGTTCAGTCAAGTGGCCTCGTAACACGTTTTAGTGTGTCGAAGTAAGCCATGGGTGACAGACGCAATTACAGACGCATTATTAAAGCTTTCGAAAGAGGCGATGACTGGCGCATAGTGGCTCGCCTAAATGGAGTCAATTGCAAGACCGCAAGTGGCTCCATGTCGATTGCATCAGTTACGAGGCACAACCTCGGAGAGGACATAGAAGTAAAAATTTGAATGAATCGGAAGTCGACATGATACTGGAATGGATCTCCACGAACCCTACAGTATGGCAAAAGGCATTATCAAAAATCACCACTACTGTTGACTTGGCTGCGCCAATCTTCACTTTATCCATCAGAACACGGAACCATAGTCTACAGTCAGTACTGTTGTAGACACCTCTTCGCATAGTGTAGGTCGTAATACAACTTTCTGTCATTGCTCCGATCAATTGTAAGTTTCGGCCTCTGCTGTTGGTGACAGAAATGCATACCTTCGTTCCCTTCAAAGAACGTCCTATCGACCTTGTGCAAAACAAATTGAAGTTCGTCTCATCAATCCAACAGAGTCTTGGAGCTCGCATAACATTTTAACAAAATACCGTCGTACCGCCATGTTCTCATTGATGTTCACGCTGACGGGAATTTGGCAAAGCTTCTTCACAGTGATGAACCGCCCATTCAAATATCGATTGATAGTGGTTTAAGTACTTCTTTAGGAAATCCTGATTTTGCACGCATTTTTTAAAATGCGAGTCACTGTCGAGTTCGTGGAGATCTATTCCAACACTCACAGGAATATCTCGACACGATCGTGGAGTACGGTCAAAGCCCACAGTGGATAGATGGAGGACAACACGAGCGACCGGACGAGTCATCGCTCAACGAAATCGGACCAACGGACGAAGATTGGCAGACGGAAAACCCCCGGATAGAGGGTGCCGATTACACACATAAACCGGGCAAAAGTGCACATGACGTGTGAGCGGAAACCGAGGGGTGTTGTGGACTGGAATTGTGATTCAAAATCGCGAGCGCGCGTGTGGCATAGTAACTAGCATGTTGGACAATAAAGTTTGTGCTTTATTGGACGCCTTTTCGTTACAATATGACCGTAGACTCTAACCTCATGTATTCATTTTTTTTGGTTCAATCAGTCTGGCGTGATAAAGCCACCAAGTGCGCATGAAATAATTCGCTCTACAGGCAGCTGTACTCTGTATCGCTAATGCAATCCACGCTTAGGAGGGTCAGTGCATGTCAGCGTTTTGGCGCACTGTTAATTTTATGCAGCGACGATTATGACTAGATTCAATTAATTTTGGCGTGCCGTTGATACAGGGTGTGTGAAAAAATCATGAGTAAAACATTTAGAGAAACATGACAGTTTGAATTCTCTGTCGAAGTGGTCGTTCTAGAAAAACCAACGGCAGGGAGGACAGGTATCTTCTGGGGATAGTAAAATGGAAGCCTTTTGCCTCCGGTCATAGCCTGATTGAGCCTGGCAACTTCTAGACACACTTAAGCACATGGCGACGACACTCACGCAACACGCTGATGCCATCCAGGCGTCCCACACAAGGAAGCAGGAATGGAGTGGACGACTAGACGCTGTACATGGCGTGGTGTTATGTGAAACCGAACAGACCGAGCAGGACCATCAAGAACCACTGCGTCATAATAGTGGAAGCGTTTATGTTGGGAGAAAATTGGATGGGCATCAACAAAACATTTCATAACACAATCGTTTCGGAGTACGGCCACTGTCCAATAGTCTGGTCTTGTGTAGGATGAGTCAGTGTACGCTTGCATGGTGGGTTAACCAAACCGGTCTGAATAAACGTCTAGAGCAATCTCAACGACCGATCATTCATATTTTCGATCTTATTTTCAGGTTTAGGATGTGAACTGGGTTAATTTCTTGGCCCTAGCTGTATCTGACGAGAGATAGATGAGGGAAAACTGCAACAGAACATAGCTCAATGTTACCGAAAAAAGTTCGAACACATTGTTGGATAAAGCAAGCAAAATTCCGTTAAAAATTTGCTAGCATGTACGAGTATTGACAGAATCGTTCTGAGCAATTAAAAACACATCCCAGAAGGTGGAACAACAATAAAATTCTGTAGCAGGCACACATTTTAGACAAACGGATGAAATATGCAACACTGCATTGGTTTCAAATGAAAATCTTTACAGCAGCGCTTATTAGCAAGTGACCTGGTATACCTACAGCTTGCAGACTGTGAAATTAAACCAGCCCAAGGAGATGATCCAGTTGTCCAGGGTTCGGACCCTAGAAAACAAAGGTGACGGTCGAATTAACTACTAAGCCACTTTGAGCCAGAGTTAACAACACATACACGACACCCAATTACAAATGACCGCTAAAACTACCTTCCGTATTATGAACACACAACAGTATGAAGGAATGGGTACGGAGGCGGGTCTAAAAACAAGACTTAAAATCAACGCAGCATCGACAGTCTAATACAATATTCAGCTCCATCGATTGGCGTAGAGATCTCATGCATAATAAGGGCATAGAGAATTTTAACTGTCATCATCATCTCACATCACAACCCAGGGTTCATGAAATTTGCTGAAACTGTATCGGGCCGCCGATTTAAATTTGATTTGTGTACAAAGGTAATTATTCCCGAACCATGGACTGTTTTAGACTAAAACAAGTAGTACATTGTGGGTTACATTAAGAACACGTTGCCTAATACCCTTTGTAATCACGCCTTATGCCCCATCTACTGACATAACGTTCACACGAAACAGGCTGTGTAACTGATCTGTGTAGCCCGAGCCGTTCGAATACACTTCTATTTCAACTACTCGTGAGTAGTTTAAAGTTTATTCATTTATTACTGCTGACTAGTTGGTTTGGCTAATCTCAAGTTGAACATCATTCACAGTTGACGCAGTCTTCGCATTCAAACAGACTGTCCAACTGGCCTATTTCGCAGGGAAACACTAGATCCGAGCTTCGCTCTTTTTAAAGCTCAACACTAGTACATAACACTGGTAGTGAAAGTTGAAACAAACGTTGTGTGAGCCCAACGGCACGAGGCGGGGGTTGGAAAGAAACAAGTCCGCGATAGCAGAGGGAAATAAACGACATGTAAAACGACGTGGCTAAGGGAGCTCTTCACCAGCGACAAAATTAGAACAGAGGAGAACGAGAAGGTTCAAATAATCAGAGCTCAAGTAACACAGTGTGATTTTCGAAAGTCGCCCATTTTCATGAAGTAAAACGACACAAATGAAGTGCACTTAATAGTCAAAACCTACTACTAAACATATACTTCTGGAATCCTATTACCTTCTAAAAATAAAAGCGAATGTACTTAATAACACGGGACAATGAAAACTGTAAGGAAGATACCTTATCTTATTGTTTGCCTTAATTTCATTTATAGCTCGGTTGCTTGTTCGCAAGGTATAAGCACCGTGATGCTGAATGTTTGAATATAGACGTAGTTGGTTTTTAATAGTTAGACCCTTTCGCTTGTTGTTTTTACTTCCTGGCTAGGGCTCGATTTTTCCTTATGATCGTATGACAGTTAAGCATCAGTGACAACCACTGATGTATTGCTGTTTATGATGACGAATAAGTGGTGGTGGACAGTAATCCGTAATATCGCCGGAATCGTGAAGGATTCATGGTAGGCAGCGAAGCCTCTTACGAAAAGCTAAAGAGACGACGTAGGTTGACCCGCCAAGAAAAAATTATAATGCACCAATGGTCGTGCACAGCCCTCAAAAGGACGTGCAGCTGCATGACGCAGGCACATCTTTGGCCACCGCCAACCATGGCAAATTCTGGGAGAGGAGTGCGAATTACCGTGGGGATAACCGGCCACAACAGGTAAGAGAAGCGCACTCAACATCTTTAACGGCTAGGTCCTAGTCGAAAGGCGCACGAACCAAATAAGTAACCAGAACTCAACAACAAGAAGCAGGCGACGAACTGACTCCAATAGTCTTGGACTCCCCAGCTCGACAAATAAACTACACCATATCGGCCTTCCATGGTGAATTTCTGAACTACGGAGTTTCCCCTTCGAAATCTCAAGTAGGGTTCAATAGACATTCCAGGATGCTGAAACAACCAAAAAGCGTACTAACTAATGTATCGGTCGTTGGTTACCAAGGAACCGCAAACTCTGCGCCTTGTCCTGAAGGTCAGATCATTGGTTAGGCCTTTCAATAAAAGGCCCACAGTTGAATACAATCATACGCAGACAATCATCCGATGCACTTAATACTAGTCACTTTGCTACGTATCATATTCAACTGGTGCCTGTAAACAGTTTCTCCTCCTCCTCTGATAGTCACCGATCTCATTCTCGTGTACAACCCACCGCTAAAATTAATGTTTATCTGCGTGTTTACCCAAAGGATGCTGTTTGCTGTGATGTTCCCGATGAGAAACAAAACCTACCCTTGCCCCTATGGACAGTCACTATAGCAAACCTACCGAGCCGTGAGGCACATTAATGCCGTTTTCCTTTGAAAACCATGCGCCATTTTATACCAACGACTTTAAATATCCGCATATGAATGTGTACAGCACAATAGGCAAATTCATTCTGTATCCCAGAAACCTTCAACATTGAGGTGTGCTAAATTAAGGAAACAGAGATCTAAAACTCTGGCTCTACAATCTGGCAACGATCCCATCTACATCTGATGCAAAGTTTGCGTCATTCCCGAGGACCACGAAGTATATGGACGTGGACAGGAGGGTGTCGATGTTTCTCCGAGTAATAGAGTCAAAGCCTCTCCGTTGGACTGGGGTCTAGATGACGGTTGACGTCGCGTAGTGAAACGCAAAGGTCGTGAAGGATCAGGTTATTGCGCATTCTCATGAAACCTGCAATACACATCAGTCAATAACAACCAATAACGAGTACAGTGGAGCGCAACCTAGCAAAAAGCTGATGAGATATAGTAATTAGGACAAAATGGAATTGGCTGCTGCGTCCAGAAGATATTCCGCCAAGTCTGAGCCATCGGTGTTACAAAGCCTGGCGTTGACCGAGTAGTCTGCGAAACAGTTCCCCAATAAATAAGCGTGTCTGGAGAAATCTCTCCTGGTCCTCCAGATCAGGGGTTGGAAGAAGGTTGGCATCTTTTTCCGGAAAACGTACCGGCTCTGGTACACTGCCACCCACCCGCTGCCTTGCGATATAGACCTTTTAGCAAAAGGCTTTGGTTGAGAACCCTAATCGTTCTCCAGTCTAGGTCTGGGCGCCCTGGCAGTATCTCAGCCCACACACAACCATGAATAGTCACAACACCAGTAATTCCATACTGCATCGGCCGTCTCGTAGTATGAACCGAGTCGCCCTATCTGCTACATACAGCAGGGTGGATAGGCGAAAACATGCTACTGCTGACCCCTCCTCCACCGCCCTATCCAATTTAGTTCTCAAGCCCCTCCCGACCCTCATTTTTGATAATTGCTCTACAGGTCCCAAACAACAAATGTAGGTAACCATGGTAACATTGAACCGGTAAGTACCGTCTCTTACCACTTAGCTTCAGGCCTCCCTCGTCCCTGGCTTAGACCCAATATGCGAATTAATATAGGTGCTTTCAACGTTCGCACGCTAAAACAGATAGGTCAACAGGCCGCTCTTGCACGAACGTTAGACTCATTGCATGTCGACGTCTGCTGTATCTCAGAGACTAGAATCCAAGACAGTAGTCAACGTATAAAGCTAACTCTTGCTGATGACGTCTTACTTTCATTTACAGCTCGGTTGTTTGTTTGCAAGGTGTAGGCGCCTTAATGTTGTATGTTTGAATACAGACGAAGCTATTTTTAGTAGTTAGGTCCATTGCCCTCCCCTTCCTTTTTTCTTCTCTTTTTATGTAGGTTTATTCTTTCTTCCTTTTTTCTCTTCGTGGTTGTGTGGCAATTAAGCATCAGTGTAGACCACTGATGTATTGCTGTCTATGATGATGATGATCTGGAGAAAGCAATTCCAATCGCAAGTCAACTGGAATCCTGTGCCTATTACTCCAAAACGTCAACATAATTGTGCCCCGTGGTGTGTCCACAGGCCATCATACAGATGCGACGAGTGACATTTGTAAACGCCACAAGACATCCGGCATGGACTACCTGCCTAAGGAAGTGCGTTTATTAAAGTCTATTTTCCCCAAAATGATTTATTTTTCGAGATATCTTCGAAAAATAAATTGTGATTTGGAATTTCATTATTTTCGCGCCACAACGTGCAAAAACTTAATTTTGGCGCACATTTCTCCTGCGTCTCTGATTGGCCAATCCCACTTTTAATGCATCACAATTCAGGTGGGATTCTTCAAGGCTATTCAAAGACTATATATATTGTAATGTGAGACCGATACCAG
>JTDE01021799.1:37238-51193 GCA_014338405.1 Paragonimus skrjabini miyazakii | reverse complement strand
AAGGGAAACGGTTACAGTAGCCGGTGTAAGAAGAAAAATGGTCAATACTGTTTGTTCTTGAGGAAAATTAAGGAAAAATAGGGCCACCCTTCAACACTGATCAAGCAAAGCACAGCAATCTCAAAATAATGCAACAGACCTTAACAAAATCAACAGTCGGCCCCTTTCAGTCAGCAGGAGCACTAGACTCGAATTTCGCTCTCATTAGAGCTTGTCAGTAGTGCCTATTCTTGCCACTCCCCAACTACTCATCAGTAATCTAAAAACATCGCCCAGCAGGTCTAATGAGATCGGAGATTTCGACCTGTCTATGAAGTCCTAATCACGGGGTTATCGGTCTAAGTTAACAGACAGTAACTGTGTCTACTCTCGAGGCGATCGGGCAACCTGATCATTATTCACAAACGAAAGTGGTTGTGTTCATATATGATAATTCGGTCGTGCCTAACGTGAGGTCAATGGCGCAGTGGTTAACACGGTTGCCTCATAAATAGCGTGGTCGTGGTTCTAGTCCCGGCAGTGGCGATGATATGCACTACTGACGAGCTCTAAAGAGAGCGAAACTCGAGTCAAATGCTTCTGCTGTTGGAAAGGGACCGACTGGAAAGTCTATGGGAATGTGACAGCTGCGATCAATTGTGGGTGGTGTTCAACTTTAAATTAACCAAATTCTCGACTACTCATCAGATATCTAAACTGTTGGAAAAAGCATTTCCAATGTCGGTTAGCTGACTCAGCTATGCCTCACAGAGACAGAAATCCTGAAGTAATTACGTACACCTGATTGTGTGGTGGATGGCGTAGAGCAAAGAACTTGCAAGTGGTAAAACAAACGAGTTGTTTCATTCCAGAAACTGTAAGGGACATGAAGGGTGAATCAAAATAGGGCTAAGTTATAGACAAAGAAATGAGACAAGGACAGGACAATCAAGCAGAAAATGTTTTTTTCTTGGCGTTAGCCTTAAAGTTCTTACATCACCCATCCACTGCGCTTTAACACGTCGTCAGAATGGAAAGCCACTCAATCGGAATGAATCACGCAACCTGTCATTGTTGTTGTGACTTCCTGGTCGATCATGTGACTTTTGTGGAATATCGCTGATTCCATCAGTCCCTATTTTATTTGACGCAGAAGTTTCAATGGGCATGATATCTTGACCGTTTGGAATGTGCATTGCGGACTGGTGCGCCATAGCAACTTACATGGGAGACTGCACACACAGGGACTAAGCAGTGAACGGCTCCACATTTGCTGAGCACAGTGATGGGGATTCTGTCCACTCTTGAGCTCTTGTTCGGTCAACATAAAAAAATGAGTTGGTTTTTATGCATTACGTTATTAGTGGTTTAATCCGCAAGGATTTACTACAAGAACGTTTACTATCACTGTTGTTCGTCTTGAATTAGCAGACATTTCGAAGTGATAATGATTCTCCGTGCTACCTGTTCTTAGTGTGTCCAAACTGGATTTATCCGAGCACATTTTTGAAGCGTTTTTCAACAGTGGCTATACTTTACGGATATACCTAACCACTTTAGACTAATAACTTTGGATTACTACCCCGTTGTTCTGCTAGCGTCCTCACGCATGCAAAATTGTACAGCATCAATTGAAACGCAATTTTTAATGTCACGCGAAAGTGTATTTCAAGCCGTTTCCAATGGTGAAGTTGTCTTACTGATCAATTATAAGGGACCTTTTGATCGATTAGTTTACCCAATTGACAATTTGAAACTTTGAGTTACCTTTATCCAGTTCAAGAGGCCAATAGGACATAAAATGCGATGCAAGCAGTTCGTTTATTCTCATCAGTGGATTACATAAAACAATTATGAATTTAGGGCATGACGATAAACCAATGAAACGAACGAATGTCACATGGTGGGACAAACGGTTTCAGTGTCAAGGCCGAGACTGATTGCATCAACATCTTCTGTAAACAAACGGCCGGTGTGTGTGTTAGGAGACGAATTCATCAAAACAATCTAATAAGGTCATCGGCGATGGTTGACGAAATCATTCATCAACCAGGCACGGGCGTGCAAGTCGAACCATGCCTCCTGCAGGAGAAGGCGTGAAGGTGAGCGTGGGTGTCGCGCTGAACCAATCAAAGCGCAACGGCAATTAAAGTGGCCCTACTTGGCCACTTAATCGCGAAGTGGCCTAAACAAGCGGATAGTGGTTTAACGCGTAAATGGTCATATTTAGTAACTATTTCATGCTATATATTTACATGCATTTCACTCATTTGTCGAACTTGAAGTAGGCATTACAGTGTGTCTCTCCGTAGTCGTGTTCTTCCTGACGCTGCGCTGGTAGACTCGGTGAAGCCGTATAACAAGGATCCAGGTATAGCATTCAAGTCGTAGTAGAATGTTTGACAGAGGGAAAGCGCGTTACATCAGTGTGCCACTGCAGTAACAACGCCTAGGAAAAAGCCAATGCTTTGGGGTTGTGAATGCGTAATAGGACCACAAAAGAAGTGGTGGGGTCAACCACAGGACCCATTGCGAATAAGGGTTTCGCGATCGCAGATGTCGGACAATTACAGCCATGATAACGGCAGTACAGAGAAGCCCGTGATCGGTTCCAAACATGAAACTGCACGGATTTCGATCGACAAAGGTGCCCTCTGTAGATCGATCAACAGACCTGCATACCATTAGCGGATCGCCGTACGGTCACACGACTGACATTGTCAACCTTACGACCGAGATAACCTTGAGAACGCGTCAGCAACCTGATCAGTCACCGATCAACCGCCCGCAGCCACATCTGAGTCAAGCAAACCTCTTTAGTGGTCACCTTCTCAAATCGGGGCACAAGGGTTTCTGCGGCCCGATTTCGATCCGGTATTTGTTGATTTCGCCACGCACGGAGACGGCAAGATTTCATAAGGAATTCTTGGCCTAACAGTGTACTTCGGACTCATTGCGACTGCCAGCAAAAGTGTAATGTAGTTCAGGCATTATCTCAAATCTACTGAACTTAATAAGTGCATGCGACCCTCGTAGACGTCCCACCAGTTTGGAGATCGCCACTACCCGTTCGTCGAAAGTAAACTACCTCGCATCAAAGTCCAAATCGCCATTTAACTTCGCGTGTAATCTGCAGATAAATAAAGTACATTTTGAACCCAAGGTTTCATGCGATATTCAAAAGGTGAACCGATTTTTACCTTCTGTTGACTCTAGATTTATATGCTATGCTGTTTCCCTTGTTGTTGGTATCAATGTGAGCAAACGTTGGAAGTCTGGGTGTCATTGTATGTGCCTGGCTTGTTAACTGTTTGTGGTGTACCTGTAGTGAACTGACTATTACGGTATAGCGATCGCTTAGTAACCCATGTCCTCAAAGTGCGCTGTCTGTGCAAGACTGAAACTCACTCAACCTGTAGACTGATCATGCCTTTGGTCTACAAGACCACAAAAGGGAGTTCATTTGAAAATTCAAGATGTATGCCCAGCCTGCATACTTACCGTGATCATGGAGGGCCAGAGTGAGCTACAGCGCCTATTACTTAGTAAGCGCTTCATCGAAGATACACCGCGTATTCACTGAATCTGAGAACACAACTCGCAAACAGAAAAGAGCTACAAAGCCGATGGAAGTCGGTGACCGACTATCTTTTCGACAATCAGTTAACCGCATTTATTTCAGGCCCAGCCCCCTCAGGCTACTTCGGTTTCAGCCATTATGCATGACTTGTTTTGTTGGCCCGAACAATACCTCGCTCTCTGTCAACCATGGTTAAACAGGCAGGCATTCGTAACCAAGCTGCTTAAAACGTAAGGCACCCGCACAATTACAGCTGATTCAACGTGTCAAAGCGAATGTGAAAAAATGCGGAAAAACCTATTCCATTCAACCTGATGGGCACTGTAAAGCAAAAGCGTAGATAAGAGCACCAAAACACCTAGGATGATACGATTAAACGTGCACACAGTTATGTCGATCAGTGAGCGTGGTCAATCTGCCTGAAAGTAGCTCAGCAATGCCAGCAGATTGGTAAGAGCACGACAGAAAGGAATTTCTAAAACTTTCTGGACAGTTGATTTATTTTGAAATCTTCCCAAAGCTGGTTCTGCTGAGGGTTACTGTTCATCCCGTAGCCGACTTCGAGAAGTGGCACTGCAACAATTCAGCTACGGTAGAAGTGATAATTGAGTTAGGATACGCCCAATGTGAGACATACACATGCCTGCAACCGTCTGGAGCTCACTGAGTTGATGAATAGAGGAGAGGAACGTTACTGTGTGCAACGTGCATGATCTTGACCAGGGAGATTCCTAGTATTACTCACTGGTCTCTGATCCAACAGTTACTCATGTGAGTCGTCCACCATGGTAAGCATACTTGGCCTTGGTAAATGCGTCTTATGCACTGCGAATCACCTTCATGACAGAAAGGACGCACGTAACTTAGCCTGCCGCCAATTCACAGTTGCATATTTGGATTAGGTACTATTCTGATAGACCCACGCTCACTTATACGTTGAAATGCTTACGCACTGATGATATCACTTCGTTTAATGATCAAACGTTTGCAACCTAAGTGCTAAGCTCGGCGAACATCCCAATATCTGATTACTTTAATACTTACTGATGAGTAGTCGGGGATTTGGTTAATTTCAAGTTGAACATCACCCACAATTGATCGCAGCTGTCGCATTTAATACTGTCGCATTTAATACTGTTGTACATCCATAAATTCGGGTTCTTGTCTCGAATATAAACTACTTACTATGATCAGTAGTAAGCAACAGTACACCGCTGTCCTTATCTAAAAAGTTTCTGGCACTTATTGGAAATGTCCACAGGCGGACCACTAGAACCAAGGGGACCATCGGAATAAGGTTAATCCTCAACGAATTACAAACATCTTAGGAGAGACCTAATCCTAACTTACAAAACCCTCCCCATTCCGGGTCAACCACTAACATACCGCCTTTCGTTAAAAGAGGATGAACGTCTAAGGAGCCCCCCTTTGCTGAAAGTGGGTTGGGGAATGGGCAGACACATTAAGGAGCTGTTCACACTGCCTAACTCTGTGGTCACAGCTGAATCGGTTGAGGGTTTTAAACATTTACTCGATAGGCAACCTGCACTCCTAATTCCTCAACCACCATTCTAGCTCAGTCTTACAGGTCATTAACTGTGCATGTCTGACTATGTTATTTCAGTGTTCGTTGTTGAAATGACTGAAGTCAACAGGCTCATTGAATTTCCCTTTCATTTACTTCTATTCACCTTTTCGTCCAGCTATAAACCATTCAACACCATTTTAGACCGACCAACACAGACAGAGACAGGAACGCACAAGCAAAGATCTTTCGTCCTCTGGTAACAATCTTTGACGCTATGACAACAGATTCAGACAGGATATTCCAAATCAGACAGCCTAACACTGCTGATAGATAACGATCTCGGGGGAAAAGCTTCATACTAATTTTAAGAAAATGTCTGGAGTGGTAAGAAAGTTGATATTTCACTCTGTAGGCCGAAATAAGATAGACTCCAAAAAGCCATGAAAACTGCTTTCTTGCCCTGCCTCGAATTGTCTTTCATAAGGGATAGTAGGCATAGTTGAATAGCTATGTAAAGTTAAGAGATCACCAATAAAATGAGTGTCAAGAGATAACTCTCGAACATAAAACTGCCGCGTTATCATCCTATGAGCCATATAAGCATTCTTCATTACTAAGCAGCGATTAGGAGACTGATTAAGATCTACTGAAACCATGATCTTCATGCTTCACTCGAGGACACGGGCAGCTATCCTTTTGTGTAGTGCAAAGTACTCGACATACGACGAATGATCAACAGGCATTACTTCAGATTTGAGGGAGTTAAACTAAAGTCGCTGCGTTGCAGTCCAGTGATGCAAACTTACAATATCATTTCGAAAATTTTTCTTTCCAGTTAGGCTATCCATAATTATCTTGCATACTGTCTAAGGTTATGGTTGATTCCATACACGTACCACTTAGATGAAAAGATAAAGTGAGACAATAAACCTCAGAAATACCGTGATTGATGTGGTCCATGGGAGTACGTTAGAAAATCCAGATTGAGTTGTGTGCTTGCCAGTGCATGATAAGTTATTTTGAAACGTATAAAGAGAACAAAGCATGCTTTTAGTAATGCTAAGGGGGAGGTGACCAACTACTAGATGGTGAGTGTTAGAAACAGTCTTCTTCAGGCAAGTTGGGATCACTAAATGTGTCTCCTGAGTATTACTTACTATGGAGATGGCGTATAGCGTCGAGTGCTGTATAGGATATGCAACATACATTCTTTATTTCAAGGTTGTGCAATGTCCGAAGATGGTTGATAGGAATGCGGTTAAAATTAAACTGAAAATGGAAAACAAACAAATCTTGTGCTATTGGTTTAGTGGAAGTCGCTGTTCCATGAAAAAAAATTGGTCCCCAACAAATAGCACTATCTTGAGTCACGATTGTTTCAGCGGAATACATGAAGTGTGTGTCGCAAGGTACACCTGACGGACAAGCTGTCGCTAATTCGAAGGCCTGTGGCAAAAGTGCTTCCAAAACTTGACGAAACCGAAATTTTTTGTGGTCATCCGACACAGGTGCTTGTAACACACGTTCACAGAAAGACTACCACTAGGACATACGTCACTGTTTGGATCATCCTTATCCAACTCAAGGCAGAGTCTCAATGAAAACCACTATAAGTCGTGAGCTGGATCGTGTTAATCTAATCGGTTGTTCAAACATAGATAAGCCGAAGTCACTTATTCTTTAGTTAGACGGGTTACCAGGTGGACAACTACTTGTGTTAATTACACAAAGGTTCAGTCGAAAATAAATTATACTGTTCTCTTAATGAATTTGCCTAAAACAATAAGAAAACGTAAAGTGTGTGATGCTCTCCAGTGCAACGTTTTTAGTTTGCTTTGACAAAAAACATACGTATCCAACATTTGACATTCATGCAATTCGCTAAGACGGGTATGATACTTCCTGGTAATCAGGATGTATGATTCGACGATATGAATCAAGCATTGCAGGATGCATTTTTGAATCAGCGTGTCAGTAGTGAAGGTTTCTTGAAATAGTTGATTTTTTGTGCCATGCGTATAGTTATTGCCTTTCGTATATAAAATGAATATGTAGAGAGAGTCGTAAGTAAATGTTTCACAAAAATTTGATGTAGTGAATTTTGAGAGACTCATAAATACGAGGAATTTGTGTAATGATACATGTATGAAACCTGATCCGTCCTTACCTTAAAAGTGATCTGGCCCTTAGTGAAATGACTCAAGAATTGTCCTACCCATAGAGTCTAGAAGAATTCGGTCAGTTTCCAAAATGTTACAGACAACTTAGGGGAGACCTAATTCTTAGTTAGAAAACATACCATACCCAATGATGGATGATCAATTCGGATTATCTCGACGCGGTGGTGAGATATGGCCAAAGCCAACAGCGAGTAGATTACGAATAACGGGGTTGATCGGACGGGTAATCGCGCAACGTAGTCGAATTAACGCGCGGGAAATGGAAAGCACAAATCGATGACAGGAAACGTCAGCCAAACGTACAAAACCAGGCAGGAGTACGCACGACGTGTAAGTGGAAACCGCCGGTGTGTTTTAAAGTGGAATTCTGGCTCACGAACGCGAGCCCTAGGAACATGCGATTTGGACAATAAACGTCGTGCCCTATTGAATGACGTTTTGCTACACAATCTCCCACTGGACAAGAATAAACGTCCAAAAGACCAGTAGCTGAAATTGGGTTATGGAGTGGACAGGCTACGTTGTAGACACAGCTGCTTCACAGTCAAGGTCAGTTCAGACTGGAACACACGGCCTAACTCTGTGGTCACAGCTGAATCGGTTGAGGGTTTTAAACATTTACTCGATAGGCAACCTGCACTCCTAATTCCCCAACCACCATTCTAGCTCAGTCTTACAGGTCATTAACTGTGCATGTCTGACTATATGTTATTTCAACGTTCGTTGTTGAAATGACTGAAGTCAGCGGGCTCATTCATATACTTTTATTCACCTTTTCGTCTAGCTATAAACCATCCAACACAATTTTTCATTGACCAACATAGACAGGGACAGGAACTCAGAAACAAAAGTTTTTCTACCTCCGATAACAACCTATGCACCTAAAACTGTTGATTAATTTTGTTGGGGCTCAACTTTGATTTCCTGAGAAAGGGTAACTCACTATGACAGCAAACGTGGTTATAGTGAGCATGCTCAATGCCATGAGTGCCGTTCACTTTTGGGAGTACTACATGTTCATGGGAAGCTGCCCGCCCAATGGATTCATGTGAGAGATTTGAGCTATGCTGTTTGCTGTGACAATTTCAAAATACGCCACCCCAAGAAAGGAGTATATGCAAACCAATACGTCTACGGATGAAGACTCGCTTTGATTCGACTACCAAATGCACGTCAAGCAATCACCCACTGGCTTTAACTCACACACTATGAGAAATTTAAGGTTGGAACGGAGAAGGTGTAAACAGATTTGCGCACATTGTATTTATGTCGACTATATTCTCATGCAGCTCACTTCGTGCATACTGCAATTTACCGGTCCATATAGCGCAGTCCGATAGGAATCGTGAGGCGAAACGAGAAAATCATTGATTTTGTGGCTACCATAAAACTGATGTAAAACAGAACACGGAACGGTAACGAGAGCACAAAACTGAGAAATGCTACACGTGGTTTTACAATCACATCGCAGCTCATGGACGGTGTGACAGAACCTAAACACAGTGAGATGTGGCTCAACCACCCGGGGAAAACCTGCAGATCTCAATCAGAATTCTTCCGATTTTAAAACCATTTACTCTCACAAATGCGACTTTTCTGTCCTGCCGGAAGGAAACATCTGTCTAGAGTAGGTACATATCTCAAGCCTAACTGATACCTACAACATAGTACACTATGTTGTTTAAGCAGAAACCATACCTAGATCGATGGATAAATCACACTTTGACTCGACCGCCATAAACAAATCGTGGTAAGCGCTGAGTAAAGAACAGACTCATTTACACGAAAAGGATGCCTTGATAGGATTGTTGCAAAAAAACAAGGTAATCAACGGATTTTTTTATTCACATAAAAAACAAAAATCACTTTCCATCCGATGATCACACTGGGTGTACCGACGGCTCTCAAGTCCAACGTCTCCAACTGCAACGCACAGACACTCGTCCCTCCCAACCTTAGATCAAGATTGGCCCGACAGGAACCAAGACGTATAGGGTTGAGCCGCGTCACTGGATCATGGCCGATGATGGAATACAAAGAAACTGTCGTTTGAGTAAGAAAAGACAGTGGAACGGGACCAACAGGCTATAGAAGAACGAAGTATGAGACACTGAGAATGCGAGAGACAAGAGAATGCAGATAGATGACAAAAAGGTAAATGGATACAATCCAGGCGACGAGGAAAGGACCCAGACAAGGAAAGAAAAAAAGCCGTTGCAGCACCGCGGTGTACACAACAGATACAACCGGTAACCACAAAGCCAAGAGTAAATGCTCAATGTAGACTGGAAAAGCCAGAGAGTTAGAGGAAGATCACCATGAGAAAGTGAACGATGATTGTGCTTCATCAGGGCGCCACTGTAATGTGCGTTCGAACACAAAAAAGAAGTTGCGGAAGTCAGAATTGCGTCCATAAAAATGTCTACACAGAGAACATGGGAATTCACACATAGGCAGCATTTCGATAACTGGAAACTGTAGATGAAAACCAATGAGAAAAAGTACACGTAAAGTCGAAGAAACCAAATCTGAACGCCTAAAATCAAAGGAAAAACTCCACTCTCAAAGAAATATTATTTATAATAGAAAAGGCATAAAATGTCTCCGAAATTGACTGACCAAGTGGCGTCAGATATCAGGGAGAAACGATTAAGTTATACAAATGAGAACTCAGCGAGTGTAAGGTCCACACAACCACGACTACAAAATTTTGTCGCCAAGGTTAAATCGCCTAAGACCACAGAGGAATAAAAAGATAATTGTCTGACATCGATCGCCTAAAGTTCTGACCTGAGTCAGGAAGTCAAAAGATACACCATTTCTCTGAAGAAAGTAAAAAAAGAAGGACAAAAAACAAATCGATAAATCGGTCACTCAAATTATCAAGTATAAAATGGCGGGACATGTTTGTATTCCCAATACTATATTATATATATATATATATATATATATATATATATATATATATATATGAAAGGCAGCCAGACGAGATTTCCAGTTGAAAACAGCAGTATTCCATTGAGCAAAATGAAATATTGTCCATCATATGCTGTTAAAAAATTGAAGCCCTGGTCAGAGAATTTAACGATCGCTAAAAACTGACGAACGAGTTCTTACAACGAATCTAGGAAACGTCTGCCCGACGTACTATTGTTACTATAGGTCGTTTAAAAGAATCGATACTAAAAGAAGGGAGAAAAAGAGGGATCAACTATGTAAGAGAAGCCACCACAGGTCAAACGTGTTCATCGAATGCTGCCAAAGAAGTATCAGCCATGGGCAGAGAGGTGTTGCGATTCCCTTGTGTCCCAAAGCATTCACCTTACTGTCCGGCAAGATTTTTCGTCCCACATTTCTCAGATGAAGTGAGTTCCGGCGGGTATCCGTGTAAAAACGGGCAAGTGGAGCCTTTGAAACACTCGCCCATTTCCCAAAACTTGCAAGTTACCTTGGTCAGATCGTGTGCGAACTCGCAGTCCTCTTTCTTACAATGTCCACGAAGATAGAAGCTGCAAGCCCGACGCCACTTGGCAACGGCCGGCTTACTCCCAAGGCCGTCTTGTGGTTGCTCAACGGGGCCTACGAGGCCTGAGCTTTTGCCATCGCTGCTGTTCGCTGAACCCGCGGAAGGAATCCGATGACCGCAATGGGGTGACGCAGTGCTTGTGCTTCGAGGCTCCTTCAACCCACCACCACAGGATAATTGGCGTGCTTGGCAGAGTAATCCATGGTCCAGGGGGACGCGTTCATATTGGTTATTGACTGCGTTTGGTTGTGTTCGTTTTACATTGGTATCGCTCCGAGGAATCTGTCGACGACATAGAAAAATAACGGTCCGGGAAATAAACAGTTGCACAAGAAAGTTTCAATGAATTTAAGCGAAATAAATCGAATCGCAACTTTGACGAGCAAAAGATAATAAAATCGATTCGGCCTGAACGACTGAAGACCTTTCTAACTAGATCCATTTAAATTCCCATTGCCTACGAACATGACATTCCAACTGGTGAATGAAACGATCTTCCCACATCGGATTAGATGTTTGCTGATGGCCGATGGTCATCAAACGGCGTCAGTTAAGAACAGATATCTCTTTATAAAACCTGATAGAGAAGCACTGAAAATGGATCATCGGCTGCTCTCGATTAAAAGCCACTTGATGGGTGCTTGATCGAAGACTAAATTACAAGCGCTATGTCCGAAATTAGGCCAATATGAACGCAACTACCTGCGGTTTGGACAACGTAACACTGTGCGCAATCCCCACGTGATATTGAGTAGCATAAATTAGCACGCAACATTGCAGCATAGAGACTGAGAAGTGAAGTTGTGTATCCTACGTAGGATGTTTCGATGAGGCTGTGCAAGTCAGGACCACCGGATGTTAAGGGAGCTCCAGAAAGTGGAAACGTGACACTGATGTTTGACATTGTCTTTCACAGTTCCGCTTAGCACAAGTTTTCAAGCATGTACCAAAAGGAAAACCAAACCATTCTGTCGCTGACGAAGTACATGTGCAACAAACAAACAATTGCTCCACTGATCTCACAAAACCCCACCCTTCCACCTGTCGAACGACATACGGTTGCACCTTTAACTAACGCTCTTTTTAACATTTACAAGGCGCGATAAACATGCGGTCAGCCATCGTATGCTTAGTGAATGTGCTGCATCGTTTGCGGAACCCGCGGAAATCGCTAAGCAAATGAATCCGATACCATGATGAATTTGACCAGCTGCCTGCTCAATTTTGAGACAAACCATCAGACAGATAATGTTTTCGTTTCGAGCCTAGATTAGTCAGTAACAGAACAAAAGATTGAAAAAGAATCGATATTATCCAGTGCACCAATTAGAAGGAGACCAATGTGTCAACTAACCTCATACTGACGAGTGCCAGGCTTCCGCAAGGTCGATTTGATATCGGAGATAAATGGTGAGACGCTAGGGTTCCCGTGTGCGAATGCACCAGTCGTGGTAGACGGAAAGGCGAACGACGGTATAACTGAATTCGACAGAAGATAGGAAGCCCGACTGGACGTATTCGTGAGGCTCTGACCCGTGGAATTGGATACAGATCGAACGTTGTCTGGGACAGGCTGATTGGAGAACAATACGTTACCAAACGCGTTCACGTTGGAAGTTAGCTGGTTGGCTCTTCGGCCGAGGTGTTGACCTCCACGACCAGCGATAGCAACCCCATTACTACTTGTATGGGTAGGCACCATTGAGACAATTCCGACGTTCAGTTCCTTGGAAGGTGAGCTGTAAAAGCCATTCGTTATTGAGTTGACATTCTTTGTTGCATCCAATGGCCCAACACTCGGGGAGTCCATTGCCGCAATTAGCGGAGCGTCCAATTCTGAGGAATAGAAGACAGACAGGCAGATCAGTATAAACAAGGTTAACACCGAAACGCGTTCCTTGAAATCAAAAACACAGTGCACACATTCGTTTCAACAGAAGAACTTTTTTGGAAATTGATCTCGCGTAGAAGTAATTGGTTGATGAGTGACGAACCAGTGCTGCAAAGAATTCGTGTATTTCACACGAATCGTGATAATTTTTACCGCAAGTTACCCGGATTGTGTGGTATGCGTACACTTCATCAAACCAACTGTTTACGCTACAATAAACAGAGGCTAAACATACAATTTAAACATATTTGAACAGGCTAAGAAAGGAAGGAGATTCTGGCCCGGGTGAGGAAGAGGTCGAAGGATAACAGGATAGAGCGATTTTATTTTTAATGATCACGTCACTAAGAGGTGCTATATAATGGACGATCTGAGTGTGCTTAGAGAGAACAGCTCAGGTTCAAACCTATAAGATAAACTCACAAAGAACGATGCGGAGCTATGATTCGATCGATAAAAGGAATTTTGTTGTGTACCGCATGTGTACACAGTGAACTCAGTTATCTCAAACCGGAATGCAACATGCACCGACTCGACCGAGGCGGTTTCACATTCCAGACAAAATGATTCGTCACTTGAAGCGCTTATACTCCGAGACGAACGGGAGGTGCTCTGCACAACTTGCTGACTGATCCCACGGAAACTGCGAATGGTCCAACTAAATTCGTGTCTGCAATACACGGTGGATGTTTACCCATTAATAATTACTGTACAGAAGAATGCGATATTCACTATACTGTAGAGCAGGGAACGTTTACAATTTCATAGTGACTGATTTTCGAAGATCTATGATGCTCGGTGGCATTCAGTCAAACCTATCGATATAACGAAGTTCTGTCTGGAAAATGATTACACACCCGGTTATTGTAAACATGCTGGGAGCGAGAATGCCTACACAAGGGTGCAAATGAGCAGCGTTTAAAGTGAACCGCGAGTAAACAAAAATATAACCAACCCCTGGAATCATACACCAAACAGGAAGCACATGGAAGGAATGTAAATAACAGATCGTCGAAATTAAAGTTCGGAGTTCCGTCAAACTGGCAATCACCCCGTCGTATGCGCACAAATCGTTTCCCTGGAGAAGGTCGCATACATGGTCACAACGAGACTGGACCTTGACGCGGTGTGACGGCTTGCGCATCTCTATGACCTATTGGGCTAAATTGGATGGTGTGGCCAACACACCGATAGAGTCACTCATGCCAAGCAGGCCAATAGGTAGAGGTCTGACAAACCAGTCTCCTGGTCCTCCAGGTTGGGGGTTGGAA
>JTDE01021799.1:0-37138 GCA_014338405.1 Paragonimus skrjabini miyazakii | reverse complement strand
GTAGGCGTCTTGATGTTGTATGTTTGAATGTAGACGTAGCTCTTTTTTAGTGGTTAGGTCCCCTCCCCTCCCTCTTTTTTCTTATCTCTTCCTAAACAGGGTTTGTTTCTTCTTCTTCATGGTTGTGTGGCAGTTAAGCATCAGTGTGAACCACTGATGTACTGCTGTCTATGATGATGATGATGATGGGTGAGGAACCGTGAGTGAACGTACGACTGACAGTCACCAAGGATCGTATGAACAACGGCTACCGAAGTAGCCGTTGCATTAACGACGGTCCTCACTCACTCACTCACTCTGGATAGGTGGTTACATCACAAGTATACGTCCCTGAAATGAAATAAGTCTACGCTAAGCGTGAGCAATGGACTTTACATAAAATATACATACGTGGTTTATGTGGACTTAGCACTGCAAATCACGCTGTCTATTCTTTGTCAAAGAACGTATAACCCCTGTTATCTCTAAAGGAAGGAATGCATCTTACTAGCTCTCTCAGAAGAATTCGCAACACTACTAGTGTCACGTGCGATCAAAACCAGCGAGCGCGTACAGGTTGAATTTGAATTGTGTAACAGGGCGTGCTGTTGTGTTCTTGACACCGTTTTAGTTTGTGTAAGTCTTGTGCATGGCTTACTGAGCCTTTGGCTCATGCTTGTTTTCTGTGATTTCCCTTTACAGGACTGTTGTTGGAACCCATACTTCGGAAGAACGCCGTCCCCCAGTGTCTCCACATTGCCCTAAAGTTGGTCAGCAGGCGTAACGGACAACCAAAGTAGAGACGGTTGGCTTGCATGTTAAACTAGCTTTTCTACTTAGGCTTATGTTGTTCAGTTTTTGTTTTCCTACTCCTTTGACTATTCTTCTACTTCAAGGACAATCGTCGTTACTGTTACAGTGATTAACGGCTGCACCCATAACATCGTCTACTGAGGCCCACAGTCGTTGTGAGCGAGTGGATGAATGTCTTTATGACAGCATGTTCCTATTATTAATGACCGTGTACAAAATAATACCACTTTACAGTTTGCACTAAATAAACCAGTCAGACAAAAACTGTCCTCATGTATTGCTATCAAGAACAAGAAATCCCGTCCACAAAAACTCAAGTCTCACTTACTGGCCTTACTAACGAAACTAAACAGTGCGTTGCCACTTTATGTTTTAGATGTGTGATCAATTCGTCATGTCACATATTAAATTGCGTTAGTGATGTAACTGATAGGAATGTTATTCCAAGGTCCTTATAGGGTTATCAAGGTCACGTATTTTTCCACGTATTTCATTCTGAGGCTAGGTGTTTCAACAGACAGAACGTGGTAATCAGAAAATCCAAATCTTGTTTTTTCCCTTGGACCATTAGATCAACTATATACGATAAGTTCTGATGTTATTTCCTCACAAAAGCCGTCTATAGCACAGAAAAATATGGGAGATTAAAAGGTATTGCAGTACCCCTATCCGGCGACATATGTACAAGGTGGTCAAATTTCTGTTCTGAAGTTGCGGTCCATAGAACTATTCGATCCCCTCATAATATTCGAGATTAGAGAATCCGAATAGTCCTCGAAATCGTACTCGAATTGAAACCTTCCAAGCAAATAATAAAGAGAGGACCTCGTACTGATTGCAGTAAGCAGTTTTTATTCATCAGACAATAACCCACATTTATAGACGTACATGAGTATTGAAGAAATCATAGTTTGTCGTTGACTGATCATATTGGTATACGTAAAGGCTGATCGGTTGAATACAGGACAATGAACTGGGCAACTGACGGGAAGTGTAATATTAAGGCAATCCTGTTGCGGTAATTGAACGCGACGTTTCGATTGGTCTCTTATTAGATCATTCACAGTGTCGGGGTTTGGATAAGCAGTGAATCGAGTAGATTTTCATCACACTTCTTTAATAACTGTCTTCTCTGGGCACCCACATTCAACAGTCCGCGTGTGATTACCGTTTCTTTCAAACTGGTCTGCATGGCCTTTCAAAAATCATGTCTCTGAGGCCTGTCGCCTGAAAATCCCCATATCTCAACTGCTTGCTACAACTGCTTGAACTTAGTTATATCCAATGGATAATTGCTAACTGACAGCTAGGCTGCTCATTTTCACGACTCAATGTCAACTATGTGAGCCACATGCAGCTGCAGTACATCGACCGTTCAGATATCAACCGCAAAAAATGTGGTTAATTTAAGAGTAATTGATGCGGGTACGAGAAGGTTAAATATGGAATCACTTTGCCACGACACAGGGACTGCGTGATAGACGCACGAGAAATGGTTGTGTATCATAAGGGCTTAATCCACAAGTAGGACAGCATTCATTTCCTTCGAGAAACTTTGTCACTGTTGTTATGGCACGCTTAGCCACAACTGAGCATCCCTCTTTAGATACAAGCATTTAGGCCAATAACATTCAACGGCTAAACAAGAAGACACTAGCGATGGGCTACTACTGATAACACAAGTCCGACAGTCTTGAAAAAACACCAGCACAAACAATTCAAACCTCGCAGCTGCACGCAAGAACTGTAGGTACTAAGACATCGCATGATCCACTCTTCGGTGAAAATTTGCTGTCACGCTATCACCTCAGATAGCGGAGAACAACGAATACTACCTGAGCTTTAGTTACTCAACTATTAACCTGATGAGATATACCACCTGCCGGCGTGCACACGTTGAATATACACACAAGCTGTCAGCAATCTTGGGGTAGAACCATACACTACAGACCAAAAAGCGTCAACTGATGCAACTAGTGTGTAGAGGGTGTTTCGTGCTATTTGTCTGATAGTATAGATTGTTGCGATGGGGTGGTTAGCACAACGGAGATCTCAAAGTCAGTCAACGATGAGTTGTTCAAGAAACGTTGTGTTAACGGTCAATGAGGGTAACCTCAAGATAAGTCATACCGAGTTGACTAGGAATAGTGAGATCGAATGATCTCAACACAAACTACTTACAATACAAAAAGATAGTGACAGCTGATGGTATGGAGAAAATCAGTGTCTTATGATCGACTGCAATACGCCAATCATACAGATTGATGCATAAACGTCGTGCATAACCACTGTCATCATTTTCAGCAAAAACAGCGATACATCAGTGGTTCGCGCTGATGCTTAGTTGCTATACAACCGTGGAGAAAAGAAAAAACCCTAGCTAAAGAAGAGGAAGGACCTAAGAACTAAAGGCAACTGTGTCGATACTCAAACGTTTAACATCAAGGTATCTACACATTACAAGCAAACAATCAGGCTATAACTGAGAGTAAAGTGTCATCAACAGTATAGCCTTTCTACGGCTTTCCTTACTGTGCACAGCTGATTTCATTTACTTCAGACAAATCGGTCAACTAACAATATTAATTTCACTCAAGGCCTCCAACCACCTACTATCATATATTCAACGACAACGGCCATGAGCTTGTACAAAAAGACACTGTAGTTCACGCCACCGCTCACCTGAACATTGACTTGCAATAGTCTACAGGAAAACTTTACTAAATAGAATAAATCGATAAATGAAGTTGAGCGGAAGAACTGGAAATGGTATGATCGCTGATAAATCATTGACTAGAGCGCATCACAATCTCGAATAACGCTTCCAACCAGTGAATGATCACGAGAAACCCAAATGTACAGGCGACTTCCACCCAACTTTTACTCTTACCCAACCAAACAGTCAGTTTTTATATGTCGTGGATACGTTGTTGCTCGACTACCACACTGTTTTATTCAACCACTGGTGGTCTCACTAGATAATACTCGCTATGGTAAACGCTCGGTTAGCGCGTGCAGTACGTGACCCAACCATCGCAGATTGTATAATGTGATTAGTTGATCAATAGATCGTGCATCCTAAGCGTCCCGAAATACGCGTTGGCGAACGCCCGCACTGTTTCCACGAGCATCCCACTTAATGTGGAAAAATGGCGGGGACAACCACAATCAAACACAGCGAGTCTGTCGTCAATTTCGTCACGAACCGGTACAATGAGAAACAGAGTAAACAAAAGCATTATACACCCTTCCCTTCGACGACAACCGGATGTCTTTTCGAGGTCGTAGGCGACGCACGTTTGCAAAGGCAGCGTATACCTTTGCTATACTCACTGGTACCTCTTCAACGACATTAAAAGCCAACGAGAAACTGTCACATAAGTATGTGAAAGTGTCCACAGTCCCAAGCGGATTGCTTCCAATGAAGGACATAGCAGTGAGAATGCCCTAGTCTGAAAGTTTGAAGCGCACTCCAGACAAACCAGCCCAGTCATCCATCGTATTCGGCATGGCGCGCATGTTTTCAGCAGAGTGGATAAGCAAGACAATATCATTCGCATACTCTGTATGGGTCAACCTAGAACCAGGAAGAAAATCAACACTAAGCTCAATTGATGCATCAAGAACACCTTGCAGAACGACAAAACTGAAGAGGAAGGGGGAGATCAGACGCCCTTGCTGAATACCAGTAGAAGTGACGAATGCATGAGACAGTACTACATAAACCCTCATCCTGATTGGAGAGTGGACATACAGTGAGCAAAACATACACTATTTCATTATAACTTTCCTGTGAAAATGGTAACTACAGAGAACGTTACGAACAACCGGACAGCAAACTGCCTTCAGGTCTGAAAAAAACTATGACTGTCGGCTGCCTGTAAGAGTGTCGATGTTTCAAAATCCGTCGCACAGTAAAAATGTGATCAAGATGCCAACAGTTAGATAGGAATCCAATTTAATCTTCACGTGTCTAACATTCTCGGCGGTTAGTGAGCCGACGTAAAATAGGACTAGTGCGTGCCAGGCAACCCATCAAAAGGGATCCGAATTAGAACACTTTGTACTGCCGAGGCGGTTGGAATCAGGCTGCTTGACCCAGTATTATGTCATCAAAAACGGCACCTACCATGGCCACAAATCCACTGGATCGATGGTCAACCTGCGCGGTCAAACCAATGGATAAGCGTGACGTAACCGACCAATCAAGTCATCGCCAATTCGACTGACCAGTGACCTAGTTTCTATGTAATAAGTCTGATCGATATCTCGATCTAACTCTATTAACTCCTTATATAATTGTACCAGCCTGAAGATGAATCATCGAAAACATATGTTCGCCAATATGTCTTTGTTCTCATTATCGTAATGGGTATATTTGAAACGACTAGTGAGTAAATTGAAGACAACCCCGAAGAAGTCAGTTTAGATGTGGAGAGATGAGATTCGGTCTTTCTAACATTGATAACCAAACTCCAGCGATTCTACAGACTAAATACCAGGCATATATGTACTTCTTCTCTAAACATGTCACTTCATTAGCATCATTTAGGACCAGCAACTAAATGGAAACAACCACACCTATTTTTTGTTAAGACGAGCAACCACACCACTCAGTGATTGTCGTACAGATTCCCAAAAAAAAATGATTTGCATGATTTTTACACAATAGTTCAGCATTCAAAGCCATCTACCTAGTCACTGCTCTGTGTTTGGGCAACGGTACGAGCAGATTTACTTCCATTTGTAAGGAAGGGTAAAGTGAATGATCACATGGTCCACAGTCAATCTAGAACCGATAATCGATCGACAAACTCGCAAAATGTTTTGGAGTTCCGTTACGACATCGGCGAAGGTATAGTATCATTACTAAACGAATTGACAGGGAGCTGTCGATGCAAATACATTGCGACCGAATGTATCAACTGGATCCTCGAAATGAAGCGCACACATAAGTAAAAACGAGTGCAATATGTAAACAGGAAGAGTATCGAAAGGAAACAACGAAAGGGGTATGTAGGCTGATGAACAACTGCAACACATACAACCCCAAAGGTGGCTGATAATACGGCCGCTTTCTACGAAATGCAAGCACACACAGAAATTGTCGTGAATGTAGCCATTACCTTAGTCCGGACTTAGATAAGTGGAAGATGCATTTTGTCATTTGATCGGCTAGTACATACACCCCCGCAAAGAACCAATTTCCGCAACTGTATTATCAAGAAAACCTATACTGCTTGTTGGCACAACTGATGGAGCTCTATTCACCTACTTAGCTATGCAAACAATACATGAACCGAAATGGTTCAAAGATTTTCCATTTCGATACTACTACATAGTGTATTACAAACTAACTAGTGTAACAATTAACGGGATGGCAGAAAAGTGGTATCGTTTTAATGCACATACAGAGAACGAGCTGAGCGGTCAATTTACCGGACGGATTCCACACTTTCACAGACGGAAAACAGGCGGACAGAACACTCCGTCGACTACAAGCACCCGTGATAGAACTTCTTGATTGCTGTTGTTGGGGGAGAGACTCCGAAGGCAGAAACAGTCGTTGCTCTACACTCCGACGGCCATCCGCAAACAAATCCAAGGAATCAGACGATCGCGGGTTGACTAGCCCGTCGCGGTCTGCCCTCGCAAGAGCAGTTAGGCCTGGCGGTGGTGGTACACCTGAAGCGGAACTGACCATGCGGTGTTGTGCTCGCGGTTCCACTGCTGAAGACAGTTGACTGTCACCACTGGCCAACTCGTTCAGATCGCCAATCCATTTGTGATGGGGATCCGGTACGTTCAAACCTAGGCAACTCAGCCCACCGAGAATCGTGTCCAAGTTACATGGACCTGGGTTGGCTGCAGAATCCTGGTGGTGATCAAGAGAGGCAGAGGCCGCATTCCCATTATGTGCAGATGAGAAATGGGCATTTACAGAAACTGCACGCGCCAGTGGAGATCCAGTGAGCAAGAGGTCATTCGATGCGGAGCGCAGACCCGATATCTGTAGGGAATACGATACCACGTAACTCTGGCATTATTTCAATCCAAAGTAATAGATTAGTTTCCTCGCTGGACAGAATGATAAACCTACGAGTCAGTGTTTAAACGTTTCGTTTCTGACATCTCAAGCAAACTTGGCAACCATTGCTGCATATCTTAAACATCGGTGGCAAACTCCATAGTTCAATGCAACACGTGGATAGAAAATAATCAGGAATAATTAGTCGAATGTATACATACGCAGTCAAAGTAGCAGTCTTCATGTGGTCCGTGAGTCAACGTAGATGACCATTTTGCAAACACACACACACACATTGTAAACACCACTGGATAACAGGGTCTAGATGTCAGGTTTGTCTGATATACATTTCCGTAGTCCATCCCATCTACTCGGGCCATGCTGGTTTGAGCAACTATGCACTAACGTAACCGTCTCACGATGGGGGATGACTGACTGATGTGATAGTAGCGGAGAGCTTAGTAATGAGTTAGTGGATAGGAAACTGATAAAAAATAACTCCGTACTCACTTGTCCAGAAGATTGAGCATACCCAATTCCATCCATTTCCATCAAGGACTGTGTCAATCTGTCATGCAACATGAACGGAAGGTAAAGAAGGTAAACGGTAGATGAAACCAGAAAATAAGTGGAATAATTTACATGATGTATCTACTTTTGCAGTTATCTCAGGAAGTGAGATATTTACCAGATGAACGCTATAGTGTAACCTGTTGATGGACCGCAGATAATATTGAACATTACGGACAATCGATTGTTACTGTGGTTTCGTTTAGAACAAACACATTAAAAGCTGACATCACGACATTTCTTGATAGGTTGGGGACACGTCAAGTAAACCAACAACAGGCACACTGCTATTTAAGTAAGTCTCCTCTATTGCATGGATTCGATCACTCCATAAACTTCAGCACGTCAGCTTGTTGCGAATCTACTCGGTAATCCAACAAGTGAGATATTCAGCATTGCAGAATTAAATGAATAATAGCAGAGTGATCAGTTAAAGGGGCACATCATGTCAAGTGGAAAAAAACCGGGTGTAAGCTATCTTTAGGTTTTATTTAGCGCTATTTCAAAACTGAAAATCGGGTGTGAGGGTAAAGAACAGTCATTACTGAAAGGGACGCTAGATAGTCACGGAGGTTAACCAAATTAGGTGAACCCAAAAAGGTACACGCAGTAAACCATCCTCCTCAGGTCGATACATCAGGATCAGATCGGTTGTTACTTATCGTATATGAATGGTGAGATTATCAGAGCATCGGCAATCCAGTTTCTGTTAAACTGTCTTCCCAAAAGAGGACGGTAGTTAGCCACTTCAATTCCCCAGTCGACATTATATGACTTGGTGACTATTAACACGACATCTCTTCACCACAATGTAGACGGAGATACATGCGGCATATCTTTCAGCATCTGACATGATGGATTTTCCTTAACTTCACACCCATATGTACTGAAGTTCAACTGAGCTTACTCCAGCATTTATATCATCGCGGAAAAACGCTGTGATTCAAATGATTGTCAAGAACGAAAGAAGTGAGGAACGGCTCGACTAATTGCTGTGTTCAGTCGATATATCACTTTAGCCCACAGTGTATCCGTCAGCCAACAAGTACAGTGTTTATGTACACCCGGTAGAACATGACCCGATAAGCTGTGCATACCGGAAAAGTGTAACAGAATAATCCATAGATTTCAAGCGCATTGTTCAACTTACTCAAAAATAATGAAAACTTGTCTTAACTACGTTGAACACATGCAGCAGGGATACAAACAGACAAGTGACGTATTGCGGATTCTCACAGAATTCCAGATTTTACTCTTACGCCCACACCCTTGGAGGTTGGGAAACGGTTCCTCATTAATTAGGAGAGAATAGTCTGCATCTTGAAAGCAGCGAGAAGCACATGGGAGTAAATGTTGTCATGTGACAGATATGGCCACCATAAGGGCCGGTCAGTTGGTCAATTCACATATACACGAGCACAGCTTTCAATTTCGATTCACCTGACTCTTGAACACATTTCTTAAGGTTCCAGTCAACGACAACGGTAAACAGCTGAAGTGACGGATTTACATGTCCAAGAAAAGTAGGCTTATACTAGAAACGAACGTCCTCGTCAAGGGGGGACAGTCATACATGCACGAGACCAGAAAGGTCGAGCCTCATCCAGACAGCAGATCACACACAGTCACCTGTGAGTGAAGCCACACGTATCATCTTTCAATAGTCTCTCAACATCACAGCCGAGTCAACATGTAGTAACATCATCGAAACATGATGCGCCGACAATTACAATCAGGTGACTATTCCACATCAGTTAAGGAGTGCAGTAAATCTTTAGGGCGGACAAACACGTTGATATGTCTAACAGTAAAAGTGAACGACCCTAGATATGACACCGTTGCATAAGGTCCAAGCTCAGTGAACGTCTAAGAGGCATGCGTCGATAAAGTAGGCATTCAAACATTCGAAAATAATTATATACTAAATTGACGACTGGCTGAATTCTCCATGTTTGTAGAGATAACAAGCAAATGAGCCACAAGAGCATACGTTAGCCCGGCGGTGATGATGTCAACGATCCAAATGGGTTTGAAGTTAATTAACTGAAAATGTTTGGACAATCTGTGTGATCAATCGTGACTTACGTAGGGACGGGTATCGATCTACAATGATCAAAGCAAACGATATTCTTGTTTCATGATGCTTAAACTAACACGATTTTCTGCGGCTACTTGTGTTCCTGATGGGGCTCGTCAAACAGAAGTAAGAGGCAGGCGATTCAAACTGGTTAAAGGTTACTTCACAGGGTATGATGGCTTGTGTCAAACCAACAGGAGAAATCGCAGTGACTGGTGTTCGAACCTACAACTGCCTGAGTAGCAGCCAGTGACGAGAACACTCAGCTGCTGCGAGTCCAAACCAGCATAAAGTAAGAACAACACTTCGATTTCAAATTACTAGAGCTGTAGCAATTGCAAGTTAGTAGCCAAATCTGCATAGATTAATCAGAGAGAATAAGTAACGATTTCACAAATCTTACCTAAATAGTGCAGATGAGTTAGACGGGACAGATTTGGCTTCATTTGGCGTAACACGACAGGCTCGCAGCACCGCGCTGGTCACGGCTTGTCTGGCCACAACTGGCGACACGGCCATTGTAGTCGTCACAGGTGCCAGTTGGTTGGAAAAAATAGCGAGCGAACCAGAAAATCCCAATGCAGACGAAACCTTGCTTGAGCGTGATTCGAAATCCAATGTGGTCTTCGTAATCAATGCATGATGTGACTCAATTGAAGGACACGACATAGGGAAGCAAACAGATGATGAGCCAGCGGGCCTTGAATCCCCAGCTACTTGAACTCGGTGACCAGAGCAAGACAGCTCTGTTGGCATCGGCAACCGGTTGGGGCAGGAGGCAGGAAACTGACCCGATGGCCACAAAAAGGACCGGTTAAACTGCGAAAAAATGAACGCTGAAGTAGTGAACACTGAAAGAATGGATACACGTTTCGTTCTAGAAGGACTAAGTAGACTTTTTAATAAAGTTTGCCAGTACACATACGGGAAGCACTTGCAAACACGCGAAAAGATTGTTACGCGTGAGGATTTCTATGTAGTAGGTCATAGCAAAACTCTGTTGTAATCCTTATAAAGTTCAGCGCCATCTGACATAGTGACGGGTCTGTTAAATGAATCGGGTTAACACAAAGTGCTCGTACACCACTGAGACATGGCTACACTCACCAACACCGAAGGATGTGCTCTGTCTGGATCATTTTGTTTTATTGTTCCACTGTTTGGACCAACGTGGAACATGGTCAATAGTAGAGTGGTTCGTATTGCGGCTCTGTTGGGAATGTAATGCTTGAAAGTCACTTGTTTACATTAATACGACTGTAGACAGGAACCGGTATGGAAGTGATCCAGTGTGATACTATATCTTCACTCGAAAGCTGCTCACATGACGGTGGACAATATACAGTAGGTTGAAATCTACTTCTGTTTGATTGGTTCGGCGAACCGACTTACGACAAAACATTAGTACACTAACAACCGCACATCAAAAATGCGATAGCGTGCATATGATGCCTGTTTCACTATCGTCAATAGTAACACAATACTGATGAGTAGTCGGGGATTTGGTTAATTTCAAGTTGAACATCACCCACAATTGATCGCAGCTGTCGCATTCCCATAGACTTTCCAGTCGGCCCCTTTCGAAAAGAAGCACTAGACTCGAGTTTCGCTCTCATTAGAGCTCGTCAGTAGTGCATATCATCGCCACTGCCGGGACTTGAACCACGGACATTCAGTTCATGAGGCAACCGTGTTTACCACTGCGCCATTGACCTCACGTTAGGCACGACCGAATTATCATATGTGAACGCTCAACCACTTTCGCTGCGATCAATTGTGGGTGATGTTCAACTTGAAATTAACCAAATCCCCGACTACTCATCAGTAATCTAAAATATCGCCTAGCAGGTTTAATGAGATCGGAGATCTCGACCTGTCTAGGAAGTCCTAATCGCGGGGTTATCGATTGGAGTTAACAGACAGTAACTGTGTCTCCATTTCGAGACGATCGGGCAACCTGATCATTACTCACAAGCGAAAGTGGTTGAGCGTTCACATATGATAATTCGGTCGTGCCTAACGTGAGGTCAATGGCGCAGTGGTAAACACGGTTGCCTCATGAACTGAATGTCCGTGGTTCAAGTCCCGGCAGTGGCGATGATATGCACTACTGACGAGCTCTAATGAGAGCGAAACTCGAGTCTAGTGCTTCTTTTCGAAAGGGGCCGACTGGAAAGTCTATGGGAATGCGACAGCTGCGATCAATTGTGGGTGATGTTCAACTTGAAATTAACCAAATCCCCGACTACTCATCAGTAATCTAAAATATCGCCTAGCAGGTTTAATGAGATCGGAGATCTCGACCTGTCTAGGAAGTCCTAATCGCGGGGTTATCGATTGGAGTTAACAGACAGTAACTGTGTCTCCATTTCGAGACGATCGGGCAACCTGATCATTACTCACAAGCGAAAGTGGTTGAGCGTTCACATATGATAATTCGGTCGTGCCTAACGTGAGGTCAATGGCGCAGTGGTAAACACGGTTGCCTCATGAACTGAATGTCCGTGGTTCAAGTCCCGGCAGTGGCGATGATATGCACTACTGACGAGCTCTAATGAGAGCGAAACTCGAGTCTAGTGCTTCTTTTCGAAAGGGGCCGACTGGAAAGTCTATGGGAATGCGACAGCTGCGATCAATTGTGGGTGATGTTCAACTTGAAAGTAACACAATAGTAGCTGACATCATCATCATCATAGACAGCAATACACCAGTGGTTCTCACTTATCAGAAAACAACAGTGTAGCGAACAAGCTTGTTTTCGGTTATTCATCATCAGGCTAATTACATAACAATTTATATGAAACAGAGTTGTCAAGGCGAAACGGACAAAAACAAGTAGCTAGTTTGGGTGAGGTCCGACACGTCATCGGCAGACACAGAAACAACGTTTTGGTACGATTACGTCACCATTATGACGCCACTGGAACCGTGACGGTTTGATCGGTCATGGTGTGGGTGGTTGGCCATGGCAACTTCAACGCCTGAACAAAGCGCTTTTGTGCGCACAAAGGTGGATTTCTTAATCGAATTCCAATCGCTTCGGCTGTGGCTAAAATTCGGCATCTTACAGCTTTTGAGTGACTGGCGTTGACTCGGTAAATCGGACGGAAACAGGAGTCCAGGTTGACAGTATGATGTGTATCAACGAGGTGTGAAACAATTGCGCTTGTAATTGTCTTGGTGACTCCGCTGCTGATCCAGGCTGGATGGTGCTCACGGATACGTTCAGATAAACGCCTGGTCGTGCGACCCACGTAACTAGTTCCACAGGAACAAGTAAATAAGTATACACAAAAAGAAGCCGCAGAAACGGGCATTTTATCCTTTAACCGTAAACACAAAGCTGGAGTCGAGTTGAAACAGACGCGTAATTTTGCAGCGTAAAATGTTCTATTGATGACAGTCTCAAGTCTCCTAGTGATTGTCTCGGCAAGCGTATCCCCTTTGAATGGTAACGAGATGAATACTGCTTTCTTCTCCACTAGATTCACCTTATCCTGTTTCTCACGACGCTGCATAGTCTTGTCTACAAAACGCTCTGGATAGTCGTTCTGTAAGAACAGTGCGCGTAGAAACGATAGTTCATCGGAGACTGTGTCCTGTGTACATATTCTCATGGCTCTATTGGTCAAGCAGTTTAAGAGATTCCTCTTCTGTCTTAGAGGAACAAAGCTGCAGAAATGGATATACTGCCCATTCTAGGTTTCTTTCCTATAGATCTTACGTTGAACGGATCCATCAGCACGTCGCCGGATGAGTACGTACGTCCAGGAAGGCTAGTTGATCGTTACGTTCAGCTTCTACTGTAAATGTCGCGTTTGTGTGGGCAGAGTTGAAACTGGCTAGGATATCCGCTAGGTTAGTATTTTTGCTAACTATACATATGATGTCATCCACATATCGTTTATAAATGCTAAATCCACTGATGGCTTCTTCTAACTGGTCATTCTCAAGCTTCGCCATGAAGACGTCTGCAAACAACGGTCCCAATGGGGATCCCATCGCCACGCCATCTGTTTGTCGATAAAGTTCCCCATTGAATTTAAACTGTATGTAATGAGTACAGAAGTACAATAACTGTTTTAGTTCTAGTGGGGGTATATGGACATCTATGTTGTTAATCACGATATAATCACACAAGTAGTCTATCGTCTCCTTCAGTGGGACATTTGTAAATAAGGATGATACGTCCAGAGAAAGCATTTGTTGTCCGGTTAGGTTTAACCCGCTGATTGTGTTAATGAATTCAAAGGAGTCTCGTAGGCTATGCTTTGATAACTTCTGCCTGACGGGTTCAAGGAGACGCGATAACCATTTAGCCAGCGAGTGGTATGGTGAGTTGCACATGTCTAAAATAGGTTGTGAACTTTCGGCACTTTCTCACTTATGTTTGGCTCCCACACAACCATGAGGAAAAAAGCAAACTCTTTGCAGAAAGAGAGAAGAAAAAACGAAGGGGGTGGAGGGGAAATGACTCAACTACTAAAAATTGCTACGTTCACATTCAAATATTCAGCATTAAGGCGCCCACAAACAAACAACCGAGCTATGAGTCGCTGACATCGACGTTCAACCGCCACAAACGAAAAAAAGAACTCGAACTGAGGAATAATGGAAGGGATGAGCATGAAGTTATAAAATCTACAGTGTAATCTCGACAACCAACATAAAGATACCTGTACTTTGCAAACAAGATGTAACTGAGACCAAGAGAACTTCCTCGCAGCCTAATTTGCTCCTATTTTACAGGCAATATTCACGTCAGTAAAACCAGCCTGTAGTCAACTTTCTGACCACTACAAACTAGATACTAGGTAAATCACGAAGCCTCGTTCCTGACAGACGAAGACGATTTACGTTTCTGATGGAATAGCGATTGCGTTCATTGTATTTTGCCAAGTAAACGATTGATTATCTAATGTATTGACACCAGAACTACCAACAGGTTAATATCGGCTGCTTTTAAACTTCTGGGGGTATAGGCCTGTAAATTCTTGTTTATATAAATTCTACACCTCTCAAGATTTTGAACAAAACCTCATACATTGGTCGGATGCTAAAGACGGTTGACTACACATCCCCTAGAACACCCAAGAGGTCATACGACCCAGGCAACAACGGACGGACGTCACGACTTTGAGTAAAAGTGCTTTCGTGCGTGACGAAAACACAAAAATTTGCTTTGTTCACGCTAGATGAGAGGATGCCCAGATCTCCAAGTGACGGCAAAACGGACAATTGAGAGAAAGAGTTCATGCGATAAATTGCGTACAGCCAATGACGACTCTACTAACAACTACTTCAGCCCAGTCAGAGCACACTGAGACAGCGATATGAGTAGCTGAGCGAACAGCATCAACACGCCTGCCGCTACAAGAAACGGTGTACAACAACGGCGAGAAAGTTATGCGTAGACCGCGAAGAGGTCTCGGCAAAATCAAAAACAGAACGTTCTGACCGTTAAGAAAGCTCCTTCTATTGGAACAGGTTAGATGGTCAATTGTCATAAAATGACCAGTGAACAAAAGTAACTCTGCTGCCCCACTTTCAACTTGGTACCAAAGTGAGTATACCAATTTATCTGATAAGGAAAAGCCTACATATAAAGTGACTACACGATTGACATTTCTGATAATATACTGCGGATGTACAATGATCGACGTGCATCTAGACGGTGAACGATGGCAGCTTTGGAAAATTTACTCGACGCAGCAGTTTCGAATGTATGTATTTGTTATAAGGATGCATTAGATTTTGGAGTAAGTCGGAAGGAGTTTATACTTGACCTTGTGACATAATTGTATGAACACTACAAAAGAACAAACAGTTTGTTCTTACTTCATCTCCTTAAACACCCAAACAAGAGAAAATAAAGAAAACAATGTTTAACATTAGGGTATCAAAGTAAAAACAATATTTGTTGAACCTACAAAAAATATTCTGTAGACAACATGGTTTGCGTTAATTTAAGAAAATAATAACTTCTCAAAACAAGATGTATGTTGTATGTTTGAATATAGACGTAGCTATTTTTTAGTAAAGTCCATCCCATTCCCCTTCTTCTTTTCTATATAAGTTTTTCTTTTACTTCGTGGTTGTGTGGCGGTTAAGCATCAGTGTGAGCCACTGATGTACTACTGTCTGTGATGATGATGATGATGAAGCAGCGCGTTGTCCGTGCGTTGTAACTATTTTTTCGTCTTGTCAACATTTTGTGACTACCGTGAATTCGCTGAACGACGACGATGAGACCAGGTCCCTTGATGGCCTCACCTAAGTTGGGGATATGATTTACGTCCTTTTTTAATCTCTATAAGTTGATGAAGCACATATCGTCACAAGAGAGTTTAATGGTAAGTTTTAGATTCACTGATCAGAGAAAACTCAAATTCTGCTCCCATTTTCTTGTAAACCGTGAAAAGCCGTTGATTTGTGAACATAAAGTGCACATTGTCCATTTATATAGATACTGCTACTCAACTACAAATTTCATGTATGCGTTTACCGGTAGTGTTCACAAACTGGTTAGAAGCTCTTTGGACGTCTGACCACTAAAGACTTAGGTAGTACATGACCGCAACGATTGTTCTAGTGTTGTCAGTGAGCTGGGGGCTCAGGAAATCAAAAATGGCTCTGTAAGTGGAGAACTGATCTGACAAAGCTTGTGCGACGGAAGCTGTCTAATCCTCCTCACTGCTATTCGATGGACGGTGCACTCTGATCGGTGGTCAATGAAATTCTCACGAACTCAATCAGCTGAATTGTGTATTCAGAACTCCGGGGTCAAAACCTCTCTAAAATAATGATGTTGTCCTCTGACTTGTAAGAACGTTGGGCACATAAGGTTGGAGTGAACAGAATCCTCAGCTCTGGTTTAAACGGAGGCCCAATCGGTCTTTGTTCTCTAAACGGCCAGGTCAGGTCACTGTCAGGTCATAGGAAGTGGGACGTACGCACACGAATTGCCCACGTCTAATTCGTCATCCGCATACAGTGGCTAAGCCTAACAGGGTCAAGTGGCAATACTCGCAGCCCGGCCACGCCCCCGTTCAGGCCACGTGAGGTCAACACACAAAGACACACAGTGGCTAGCGGAAGCAGGTAACAAGCATTAAAGCACGCCATTCGAATATAGGGTGGTCGCACGACCACGTCCAACAAAGCATGCATATCGCGTGTACACAGCTGTCCGGACGGTTGCCTCTATCGCGTGCTGCATACACAAACGTGCACACACGCGCGGGCGTGAGAATATGAACAAAGCGACTGGCAATCGCACAAAGACGACACTCTGTTTTCTGCCTACGCTTTGTCTGTTAACCCTGTCCGGCGGACTATGTGATGACACGAATCCGGCGGAAGACTGAGGTTAACAAAGCGTCAATGGAGGTGGGTCGAGTTCACAGTATGGGTTAGAAAGCACGATCCGAGAACCGGTTGAAACAAACGACAGGTTGCGCAAGCACTGTTCATAAACGGTAACTGGTCACTGCGGCTAATGAGTAGAAGGAACGATATACAAGTTGCCTGGAAAATTCGTGGCTGTCAGCTGACGATAGCCTAAATTTTGGACCAGACTTATCCAGATCGTCCGGGAAAGATGATTACACGCAATCGCGCATGCAAAAGTTTTCTGCACCTCCACAATCACATGATGACTAGATTGATCTTGGTTGACACACCGTCAACGACCTAGGCAAGCAATTTTGATGATCCACCAATAAGGTACTAGGTGAGAAGAATTTCATGTCTGACATCCGTAGGCAGATCGTCATTCTGCTGTTGCACCTCAAGGGCGATGCCCGGTCAATAACGTCTTCGGTTGAATTGTGAGAGAACAATTAGCAGGATTTATCGACAAGGATTAACTAATTGCATTAAATATCAGTGACGTTCAAGGAAGGCGTGAAGTAAAGTGGACTAAACGACAGATCCCACAAACACCAAATACAGGTTCAAATTGAACACCACTCATGCCTGATAACAGCCTCAACATTCAAATAAGTTGTTCGGCTAGTCCACTTCGAAAGGAAGCATTAGACCCGAGTTTCGCTCGTATTAGAGCTCATCAGTGGAGCACATCCTAGTCCAGACCGGGATTTGTTCTCCGATCCTCGTGCGTGTGAGACTACCGTGGTGGCCACAAGGTCAGTAACTTACACACAAACGTCGATTTAATCGCACAAGTACACTACACGAAAGAATGGAGACCGAAATCAACCGCTGGTCAATCAAAAGTCAAACATAAATCTAAGCAGATAGTTGAGTCCAGTGTAGTAAACCAGTCACGGATTTCAAGACAACTAACAACGTACCGCAGATACCGTGATAACCAACCAGAAAATCACTCACCTCCCTCTCTTCGTCTTCTACAGCGGATCCGTCTAAGTGTTCTTCACCAGGAGCCGCCCGCTGTTGTTCCCATGATCCACATTCACTGGAGTCTGGATCAGACGATGCCTGGCTGCCAATGATTCCGATACCGGAAGTCGTGTTGGATAACTCATTCGGATGCACGATTGCGTTAAATCTATCTAGCGAGTGACTGATCAAATGTAACAGGTCTGTGCCGTCTTCTAACTCCTCTGCCGCCACCACCGCTTGATCCATAGCCTCCCCGATCATCTGTACGGGTGCACGGGCGTCGGTCAAGTGGTTCGGGTTGGAAAAGGTCTCCTCACCATGAGTGTTAGTATGAGCAAATTTGCCATCCGGCCTCAATGAATCCCACAATCGTGGCTGCAGGCGAAATGGGAAACGGTTGAAGTTCAGAAGCATATGTTCTAAGGTTATGAAACACACATAGACGAGTTGCATCGAAAATAAAAATACTTGACAATCGTCTGCGTTGGTGACGAGGAAGTGCGTGTAAGTCAGACGTCCTTTCGCGTCAACAACTGGCCGGTAACCAATATATGTTCGTAACAGTATAAGTAACGATTTTATTCATCGGCCGATAAACTTGCTTTCTGTTTGGACGTCAAGGTTGAGGAATTAATCGACATTACATGTGAATTGGATATCACCAGACTGCAAAAGTTGAAACAACGCTCTATGTACGTTAGGTCTGAAGAAAGAAAAGCCCAATCAGTCGGTTTAAGAGGTTATAAACATTCAACTTGCACAATGTACTCAGTAACGTACACTTTGTGGAGGAGAAATAAAGAACAACATGGTCTGTAGCACGTAACGATTCAACAAGCACATTTTATATGCAATGTACTCGATCAGAACTTCTGAAACTTTCCGCAAGTACATCAGCCAGGTTGTTATGCGCAACTCAATAAAACCGCTCATGTGATTTTAATGAATATCGGCTATTCATTCAACCATCATTTCTAGATCGTCCCGCCTACATGTAATCCGAATTCATTCATTCGTTCACTGCTAAAAGATATGTTCATTTTAAATTCAACATTTGACGGTGTACTCAACGAAGACTAACTCACTTTATCCAGTTCACCAAGTGGTAGCTTGCGTATGGGTTGAACAACTATCACCATTTAGTATGGGAGTGTTTGTTGTCTAACAAACTTCGTGAAATGGAATCGTGACTCATTAGTCTGTTTTCCACATTCCAATCTACCACCTGTTATTTTAATGCTTGTCGGTCAGCATACCGAGTGAGATGAAATTGAGCTGAGTCAGATAAGAGAATGAAGGTTAGGTGCAAGGACGAATGAGAAATGTTGACTGGATGAACGAATGCTTTTCACGTGAACGATGTTCACTGAGGCTTTCATGACAACATCATTTGTCAGTGTGGATAAACACAAACGACCTCAAACTGTCACTTTGCAATGATAGTGACCGAACTGAAAAGTGATCCGGCTGGGAGAGTCCGCTGGTTCTATCCGCATTCGGACCAGCTCGACCTGATGAGTCTAAACAGCGAGGAAATCGGCCGGGCAGGATCGGTTTGAGAGCGCTCATCATGAACTGTTATAAGCAATTAACCTAATTCACTCTCAGCGGATGGCTACTAAGCCAGTGTAGTCCGTAAAAGAGTAACGGGTCTCATCGTTATCCTAATCATGGACGGAGGTGAATCAGTGGTTCGCGCTGGTGCCTAACTGCCATAAAATCATAAAGAGAAGCACAAGCTCCATCAAGGTAAAAAGGAAGGGGAAGAGATAAGATCTAACTAATAAAACTCAACTTTGTGTGGGTCCAAATACGTAACATTATGGTGCCCGTACTCTGGAAACCAAACAACCGAGCCACTAGTGAAAAGCACCATCAGGCTCTTATTTCCTCGTGTCACTAATTGCAGTCGCGAAAATCAATGATGTATTGCTGTCTTTGATGACGATAATGATGATGATGAGAACTGCTAATCACTGGTTGTTGGCTTTTTTTCTTCACACCATACCACCATCTGTCCACTTCGCACCTTACGTCAGTCAGTCGGGAAAAATGCCCGGTGTGGCGGACGACCACGTGGCATCCTTAGTGCATGGTTTAACCACCTAAGTCTGTGTGTACCTAAAGATTGGAAAAAGGAACTCACTTGACATTCACTGCCAAGTATTTTCTTTCTAACATCATCGTTGATCACCTGTTGGGGCCACATGGTCCGACCATCGACCACCGACGATCAGGTACACGAAGACGGCTCGTCTTTTATACTGATCAGTTAGGTTTTGCAGTTTTAAATGTACTCAGCCCTCAAAGTCGCCTTATTTACGCGACCACTGAGAGGGACTGAGTGGTAGCGATGCTGCTTACATCGAATATGCTCGTCAGATCTACGTGGACTGAGCGCTTTTTTGTCCATGAGTGTACATGGATGCACGTTCACATTTGGATATTGTAGAAAACAGCTAGACGGCGAAGTACAGCGAGGCAAACATTCATTTACAGGTCCCATGAAAAACACAAATGACATTCAGTTCACAAAACTGAATGCAGCTTGGTAATACGTAATAGCCAACTGCGTCCGACTGCATGGTAATTCAAGATAACTTGGTCAACGGCAGTTCTGGAGGAGGTCTGAAGGTTTGACACGTGAAACAGGACTTCTGGGTAACTGATAGACAACCGCAAAACTGACAAATTATGCACACACTGTTCACCACTAGCCGATGGTGATGGACATGTACATATAACGAACGCAAAGGAAACGCAACTGTGAAGAAAATGTTGTACCACGTAAAGCTGAGTTGATCACATGACCCAAACAACGTAGCATCTGCTGGCCACAAAGACAGGTATGAATCTCCATTAAAAGACGGTCTCAATTTATGTTTAGTCAAATCGCAACGATAGTCGGATGCGATCGGTGACAACGTAGTTAGGCGAAGTGGCCATGTAACAACAAACAGGCAGTAACTGATAACATACAGGGGAAATTTGAGGCTTCGTAAAGCATGGTTAGACATGCATACATAAACAGGTCACCATCACGACTAGTGACATCTGAAGGACACACACACACACGTACACCACACCCACTGGAGCAACACGGAATAGTGAGCAGACTGGCCAGCAAGCGTTGCAACGGGTAGACACGGCCACCCTATGCACTCACAACAGAAATAGGTTGTTTTCAAACGACACTAACTTCGGGCCGCACGCACAAACACACCGTACAACATTCCATCTGTTCAAAAACTAGTGAAGATGAGCAGACTGACGTCAAAATTGCTTGATGAATGACCAAACCACAGTAAGTACATCACCAAGTGGCTACGCCACGGAAAAGGCCGACAGCACCCGTGCATGAAAAATGGGTTGGGATGATCACGTGCAGCTCCGTTGACTTGAATTATCATTAATGAAGAGGAGGAGAAACGTAGATATACCAAGCACTAATGGTGCAGATTGGGAGGCCGTAATGGCTATGCTGTATGTTTGGGTGCGTTTCTCCTAAATTGCGCAGTTATTCGAGTGACCAGCGATCCACCATGTCGACACAGTGAAGGCGTCTGACCGGTTAAGCGCCCAACCATTGCTATAATGCTTACATATATGAACGACAACATTAAACAAGGATAGATAGGGGTGCGCCGGTTGTAGGATCCACTAAATGTGTTATGCATTTTGAATGTCCCGGTAATCGTTCGTCCATTTGGAAATTTTCCAAATGCGCCGCGTCACGGAACATTTTAGGCTAACAGATGGAAACAACAGTGGGCAAACAGTGGTAGGTTAAGTATACAGTCTTTGCGGAGAGGCCCTGTCGGCATGCTGCAGACTGTTTCACTTTCATAACTGAACTTATTTTCTTATCGCTAATGACAGAGGTAATCGAGCACAACGCACTGATTCACAAGAAATAGCGCAATTACAGAGCAAACAGACCGAACAAGCAAGAAATATCTACGTTGTTTGGGTGGATCATCCATAACTGTGGTAAGAGTAGACGATGAAAACTGACTGCAGTTAAATAAAAACATTTGAGAAACTTTAGAGTTTGTTAGATTGGTACTGTATGATTGCAAAACAAAGCAGAAGATACGATACAGTGGCTTAAATCACTACACGCGTCGCACTAGCTTACCAATTCCGGACTTCCAAATACGATACTGTTACATTCCGAGGTCGAGTCCCGTCGACCCAAACCAACACGGTTGGAGTCGGGTAGTGTGACATCTGCCGGCCACAAAGACAGGCATGAATCACCATTAGAAGACGGTCTCAATTTATGTTTGGTCAGATCGCAGCGATAGTCTGATGTAATCGGTGACAAAGTATCAACCATGAGTCCGGAAGAAACGGACTCAACCAGGCTGTCTACAAAACCCTCATCTTCAACTCGGATAGAAGGCAGCAGATCTGTTGTGCTGGACGTCGGACGCACGGAGGAAAATTGGAGTTTAGTAGATACGCCGCGTTCATGCCTAAAACCAGATACAAAGTAAAACTGAATTAGAAAGCGCATTCAAGAACACTGAGTAATGATCACGTAACCATATCTTCGGTGCATTGTATAACACTTTTCTTTGCAATATGCCCATCGAGTCGCACATATATGAAAATACAATCAAAATGTTGAAGGTTGACAATAGGTGACCAGTCAAATCACAATAACATTTGTAGGACAGTTTCAATGAAACAATTTGCGTGCAATCGCAATGCAACCGTATAAAACTGACCAAAGTTGGGAGCTAGCCATGTCAGCTGATACATTTGAAGGTCAGGAATTAAGTCCCCCACTGTTTATCCTCTCCTCGGTCTCAGTGGGGTAATAAGACAACCCGCATATTTCAGCGAGTACCTGTGTTTCGTGAAACCTGATAGAGAGTTTGAGGGTGGCACCAAAAACGAGCTGGGATACAATCTACGATCAGTGACTTGTATATATCGCATCAGCGGGGCAACACGCACGATACTGAAGAACGCAACAAACAAAACATGACGAGAAAGTGCACATGAGTTGAGGTGCTGGTCAGTTCAGCGCGATCACGCGAGACCACAACAGTTGGACTGACCCCAATAGCACCTGAATGCACAACCAACCACAACAACATACACGCACACATAAATGAAATTCCATTCTAGACCGAAATCGTTGTACATGCAGTCTGTGTGAAGTTAGTGAAAGGCACGCGCAAACTTGGTTATGGTACAAAATAAACACGACAGGCAGAGTGAGAGAGATGGATGTGGTTACTTGGCACACACGAACTGCCCGACATGGTTGAGCAGACGATGTATTTAAAAATACTGTACTAGTGAAAAAATAGCTATATTGAGCGCACCTTTTTGATATATTTACTGTGCTGAGAATCTTCAGTTGGGGCAACTGTGCTCGAAGGTACCAATTTTTTTAAAAACTATTACCTAGAGAAAACCGCGTGTGCACCAAACATAATTTAGGTTTGCTTAACAAGAAAAGGCTGACAGTGGTTTTGGATTTAGAGCCTAGTTTTCCGTCGGACGGCAGAAAGTTTTGCACGGGACACAGCTGATCACATGACAGTATCAACTCAGGCTGAACAACAAAGCAACCCAGGCGCGATTCAGAATGAACAATATGAATCCAGTACAGTAATTAAAAAGCTGACATCACTCACTGCCAACAGTTGATAGCAACAGAAAAACCTTGGCTGGGATGTTTTTTGATGTGCATACAGGGTAAGAATGTCTCCATAAAACACCAAATTCCAAGGAAATAGGTGGAATATGATAGATGGAAAATTGGGCTAGAACAATTACAATGACCAGTCCCACTGTCATGACACCTTCGCGTTCCACAACCTATACCGAGTTACGGTGTCACTGGGTAGCAACCAGACGTACGAGTCAAGCGATCGGAGGTGGGTTACACAAAAGAGTAATCTGTTTGTTAACATCTACGGTTCGACAGCTGACCATTGGAATAAGTTTAATTTGGCACCTGGAGCTAGTTGGATGTGATTTGGTCCAGTAAGACAGTGGATCTCAAAAGCAATGAACCCTGTTGACCAAACTCGTCGCAATGCCGGAGAGTACTATGGTTTGCGTGGTTTCGGTCGGAAGGCGGATGGACTCGAAACCGTACCGCTTAAAAACAGTCCGTCCTCTTCACTCATATTTCGGAAACCTACCTCGAGCAATCCATGATTAGGCCCTTACATTGTAACCTGTTTGAGGAACGGATAAACAGACTTCCTGTCTGTCATCAATACCTTTGAGATCCAATGCCTTGATGGGCTCACTCTCCATATCCCAATAACCCAGTAAAATCGACGCATCCAAGTCATGGTCAATAGTCGGTCGTCGAAGTATAGATACTGACAATCAAATCGCCCGGGCACGCGATTTATTCTCGATATCAGACGGACGCGGTCACCGTTCGGGCTGATACTGCAATTCAGCGTAGTCCATGGAACGCAAACAGGGCACACTGTAGTCACCTTGGCAGTAGAATTAGATAACAGGCTTGCTGAATACGAAACTCAGCCCGATGTACCATGTGATCATAGACCCCCTTAGAATTCAATTGTCAAACTACGTGCAAGTGACGACCATGATTAAAAACCGTAAAAAGAAGGTAACACGCAGATAGCAGACCAAATTATCGATTAGACATGCCGATACACTGAAATCGTTGCTACTATGTTCGAATACCTAAACCGATTAGAGTGGGTACAAGGACACCCGGAATTCGCCTGATAAAGGCAATATCGTGGAACACCACAGCACATGTCACAGAGTCGAAAGCAGATGACACGATTTCTGCTGTAATTTATCTATCAGGCAGAGTTAGCAGTATATGCAGGTGATTACGTAGTAAAGAGTTGTAAGAGTGATGAAAAAATCAGGAGAATAAAATTACCAAGCAGAGAAAACCAACGTCTGCATGCAGATTTGCCATTGCTTGCAGTTTGCCGTTATGTTGGAGAACGTGCTCAATATACACAGTCCCTATCTGTAGAGTGGTAGTGGTTATTCTTATCCAACTGGACAGTAGGGGCTGGTACAAGTTATGATGACAACACTGCAAAAGATCTTTCGCAGTCGTCGGCATGCCTAACAAGTCCTAACGACGTAAACATTCCACAGAAATGTGTATTACGTGACCCGAGTGGCACAGACGGTACATTTTACCACTTGACCAATTGTCGTTTGTTCGGGAGTCTCAAAAACACTGGTTAACGAGTTAATGAATTACTTGCACGTTCTGCCCGATTGACGTCGGTCAACTTGTAGAAGACGAGTCGATTAGGCCCAAATAACAGGGAAAACACTCTGATTTCACTGAAAAATTTCGTCAGCTAAGCGAACGAGGTTGTAACTTCGCGTTGAAATGCTATTCTTGATGGATCTGCTGACAGTGGGTAACTTCCACTCAGTCGGTATGTCTCGGATCTCAGAACTGATAGGTTCAAGATATTGCGTCAGTAACCACCGTTGACTATGAACCATGCGACTAGAAGCTCACTTCTTGGATACCTCGTTCCTTCTGGTCTAGGTTGGAACAATATGAAAGTGGTCTGCTCATAAGCGACGGTGTTTGTCGTATGTCAAAAAAACCCATAAAGGGAAAACATTGAACAATTTATGGGCCATGAAACCTGAAGCACATTCGCCTCAATGCGGCTGCGGACTGAGTTAACGGATTAATTTTACGTAGGCACCAATGCTCACGGGCTGTTACCAAAACAACATGAAATAAACATTATGTAACGTGGACTTTAGTTTGAGTCCCCCATGGTGTATGAAGGTACGGCACCAGAATAATTACTGGCAACATTATATCAGTGGTTTATACGGACACCCAACTGCAGGATAGGCATAAAAATAGTAAGCTTTGGATTAAGAGTAAGGGAAAGAGGGATGGATGGGACCTAATCCGTTAAACCTAGAAGAACCAACATCAAAACACTTGCTACGTTTTGCACACAAACAGCTGATTTGCGATTGTCATCACTTCTCAGATGACTCAATCAAACAACAGCAACATTCATGCCATACCACTAACGGCGGTTCCAGAATGTACACAAATGCACTTAAAGCGTCAGACACATGTAAATCGGTCACAGGGTTGAGACGGTAACATTTTCAATGGTAAGTACAGGTGGAGTAAGCAAACCATAAAGCACATTCTAACGAATTCGGGGGAAAACAAACGAGGAATCCCGACATGTTACGTTAAAGAGGAGGCACTTTGTTAAGCACATCGCTAATAATAACAGCGATACACACACACACACTCCAAACAAGAAACCAATATGCGAATGGAGTGTGATTAACAATATCATCGTAAGTTGACAGGAACAGTAGGGATCGAACCTCATAATCGAACAATATCGGTGTCGCCATGGCAAAGATAATCTTGATTGACACAACTAACTACGCATGCGCGATAGAATTGTCAGGCTATGAATGTGAAAAAATGCTCTCGCGATAAACCGCCATCAGACAAACAATTGAGACTAATTCCAAAAGATCGGAGATCGCAGCATAAATGCGGGATAGTTAAAAAGATAACTATCAAGATTAGAATGAAGGACCGAAAAAGCAGGCAAACTGAGGATATGGCGTCAGGAAAAGCACCCTAACAACCGAGGTTCAAAACTTACTGGCTGGGTGGTTTTCTGAATCACGCACATGTTCAAATATTATCAAGTTTCTCAGAACTACAGAGGTTTTTGAAACCATGATTTCTATCTTTGTCAGACTGTCAAAGCCGCCATGAAATAGTTACACTGGAAGGCCTTCAACGTAAGTCCCCACGTATACGTCATTTAACGACGGATAATGAGTGAACAGTCAACCTGTACACTGATTTGGTAGATTTTATCCGGTGGCATCAGTAACTAGGCAGTGCGGATAACATGAACGTTCAAGATGATCAAGACTGAAATTTATGCCAACCTTTAGAAAAACCATGCGGAGCGAGCGCACTCAAAATGATAGAGCTACAACAGCATCTAACATTTCACATGCAATTTTGATATAGTAAGTAAACATAAGTACCCTTTTTTCGTGCCTATCAAAACAGGACACATGTTGCTAGCAGAAAGCTATTTGATACCAGTTTATTTCTGATGAAGTAATGAGAAAAGAGGTAAAAATGATCCCGTTGTGAACAAGTATGATTTTTACCCTCAAAACATACCACACGGGAGTTAAACACAGGTTAGAGGAGCCAACATAAAACAGTAATAAATGTCAGCCAAGGTGCCTACATGTGTTGGGACGTGGGCGACACTTGATGCTTTGATAATCTGGAGGCAAACGAGGGGTCAAGTTTGTCAAACAAAAGTAGTAAGGAAAAGGAAATCATAACTAATTTTCCATTCACGGAATCCAACGCCCCTTAGGTTCAAAACAATATATGATACCTGAACACAAACAGAGTGGCCGAACAGCGGACTGGCAGCCATTTTCCTATGGGTCTGCCTCTACATGTAAGCTGCGACAAACGAAGACGACCGACATAACAATCCAATAAGTCCTTCGATCTATTTCAGGCAACCAGTAATTCTTGAGTGGAATTAAACGTTTGTGCAGGACGACCTAACAAGGACATAACGTGAATATTTTCGTCTGAACTATCAATAGATAAAAGGGTCCATTTTCACCAGTCACGAAAGCATTCAACATCGTTTAGAGTGAACGAGGGCTAGCATCTCGTAAGTATGTGGACTTTAATTTGGGAGATGAAATTCAATCAAGGCAGGCGTGAGTTGTGTGTGAGTAAATCAGCCATTCTGGGTGGTGAACAGCATTGCAATTCTTGTGGTGACACAGCTGAAAGATCCTCATTCTCATTTTTCATGCCAGATTCATAAGAGGACCCGGTCTTCCAGCAAAGAAATTCCCACAATACATGTCTCACACTATGAGATTATGGTTCATATTCCGCGGAATATACGGGCTAGATCAGCAAGCCTGCAGTATTGAGCTGAACTCTATGGAGAATCGCAGCGAAATACATCTCCGATTAGTGCACACAGGTGCTCAGATCTACGGGAATGCCAGAAGCGTACAATGAAATCATCAGAGTTCAACCCACTTTGTTGAGAACACTTTGAAACGACGCAAAAAGATAATCAAACGAAACGGGAGCAGTATGCCCAATTAGTTACCCGTGGTCCTTCTGGGGGAGGTAGTTGGACCTGTCCCATTGTATTATCACAGTCATTTTTGCAAATTATCTTCGTGACTCAAAGACTACACCGATATCAAACGACTCCTAAAGATTACGATGTGTAACAATATTAGAAGGCGGGAGAAGAAAAATAAACATTTTCCGATCCGCTGCATTAAAATTGTTTACAAAATAATTCCCTTTTGTGGTCATGTTGTGGGGTGCCTGTATGGTACTGGCACACCACCATTACCACAGCTAGCGATACGTAATTGGTCTTCGCTGATGCTTAATTTTTATACATCTATGAAGGAGACACCAGGCAACAACCACGAAAAAGGGGATGAGGGGTTTGACCATTAAAAAATACCTACTTCTACATTCAAGCATTCAACATCAATATGTCTACGTCTCGTAAGCAAACACCTAGGTTAAAGTAAAGCGTCATCAGCAAGCCGGCTTCCTTACGGCTTTCACCGCCCCGTCAGTAAGTGCACCTAGTCCATAGATAATGTGACCAAACAGCGAAAATATGCACGCCACTGAGCCAGATTAACCGCCACCATACCTAAAACCTTTAACCACAGACTTTGAGTCGTGATCGCCTTAGATCGGGAGACGAATGCGACATGCATTAGACATCTTGGTGTGCGACCTCACTCGTCCTGTCCACCTCGCACTTTAGGCCAGCCGACAGCAGCATCCGCAAAGAGTGCTCGGTATAGCAGATGACGAGCTGATCTCCATGTTACATGGCCTAGCCGTCTAATTCTGGCATATATACAATATGCATCGAATAGACAGGTTCAATCCAAAGCTTCCATGTCCAAATTGTCAGAATGAGATTCAGGATAACAAAGAAACAGGTTACCATTAAAGGGAGAACATAGTCATTGATGACAATCGAGTCCTGACTTCAGATCGGAAAAACTAAGTTAATACTAAGTTTTCAAATTTAAGTAGCTGAAGTTGGGATATGTGATCTACATTCTGAAACTGGTGCCACGTTGGCAAGCAATCCTTAACCAACAAATGCACTGGTGGTATCCGCTGTTTGCATATGTGACGGCGATAACAAAGAAAAGAAACTTGTGTACCTGACACACGTTTGTTGCTGGATAATCCTCCAGTTCCCGTGCGGGTTGCAAATTGTTAGGTTAGTTAATTCTATTAGGGATTAGTGAAGACAAACTGAGGTTTAACTCACAAATTTGGATAAGACAGGAATAGTTGTTACTGATGAGTTATTGAAAGCCAAAGTACGCTGTCCAATGATGGATGATTTCAGATACCCAACTCGAAAACTATGACACTATATCGAATTAAGTCGATCGACTAAATTCAGATACAATCCGAGAGCAGACAGTAAGGCATAACCACTTTATCCATTGCTGACATTGCAAATCTGCCACAGATTTTGGAGCGTGATTTCCTGCATAAGTGTGCCGACTAACAAGTAACCGTCCTTGCACTTGAGCCTTATGAACTATCACACGTGGATATTCACTCCTAAGCGCGGATCAGCAGAACTGTCTGCCCCCATCAGTCATTGTTGAATAATACTAGTGCAGGCAAGTAAAGAAGTTTCCAAACCATTAAGGTTGCGCTGTGGGACCCTGGAAAGATAAAAAGAACGCACCATAGGTAACATCCAGTTTGGTTTTGTGAGCTACGCACTAAGTTAAGAAAACACCGCGGTCACATGCCATGCAAATATCGGTTGAGAAAAAAAGACAATGCACACACATACGCAGGAGCGAGCACTTACCAGATCGAGGCAACACTGCTGCAATCCAGTCGTTGTACATCTGAAACAGTTCAAAATTCATGAAGACGTCAGCACAAACCAACAAAACTGACTAACAGGCAAATGTGACAACGGTAAATTTAATTGCCCGTCATATCAGTGTAAAACAGGACAGAAGATTCTACAAAGAACACGGCAAACCAGTCATTCATTCCGTCGTACAACTGCAGTCATCTAAGATCAGTATAACATGATTTACTACTGCAGTAACTCAGAAGTCTGAAGGTGTTAAAACTGTCATAACACCATGTGAATATGCACCTTTTGTCGGCACTGAACGCGGAAAAGACCAACTTCGAAAAATCCTGAAGAATGAATTGTAGTCGCTTCACCCTATTTATGTCCAGAATGCCATAAAGTGAGTGCGCAGCATATTGAATCTGCTGCTTGAGCGCACTTGACCAAAGTCAAAGCTGTGCACTACCGGCAAATTTGACATTATGGCTGTTCCAACGGTTGACAAGCGGAAAGACACTAATATCCGAATTGAGAAAAAGGGTTCAGCTAGAAACTCACATCGTTCAACCTGGCGTTCACAACCAGAGTGGCGTGTGACATGCAACATAACTTTTGGGTTTCGTACCGTTGGGCTTCCAAAATTTAATTATAAACAGCCGTGAAAAACGAGCTTGAATGAACGATCAAGCAATTGGTATTGAAGCATCGCTACTCCGGAAGTGAACTATGACGGCGTAAGGTGATAATGATAATTTCTATTGCGGTCAACAGCAACAAGGGGAGCTAACACTGATGCCTAACTGCCATACATAAAATATTCATTTACACACGGCTACAATACCGCTCAGATAACGTAGTGGGTCAATCCCAGACTGGACAAGATTTGGTTTGTGAGACCCAAAGTTCAAGCTCAAGCAACCAGCATTACGGCACCGCCACCTCACACAAATAACACGTGCAGAGGAGAGTAAGGTAGTCTATGCAAGACAGCTTTCATGCTGTATTCATTATTCAACCCCGTTGTGAATATCAATGAAACATGCGAAGATGCCCGTATGAACAGACGTGTGACAAGCCGGCGTATCGCAAACGACTGGTGGTTTACCGAGCAGTCTGCAACTCAGTAAAAAGAGCAAAGCATATTAGAAACATTAAGTGCTCGCGGTTACAGCCCTGAAAAAGAAAATACTTCCCTAATGGTTACCACTATTCAGCAAAAAACAGTGATGTGGAAGAGAGCTGACTCTATTCTGGGAGGACACCTGTCAGTCACCTGAGATAACTGGTGCCAAAATCAAATGATTTGAATGAAGTAGACTGAACATCTCCTTAGGTCAAAGCAAGGTTTGGCTCTTTTTGTTGTCATGGAAAGTATTAGTAACATATGGGCTGAATAAAAGTTGACTGTTCAAGCACAGATAGCAGCAGTTACCACTGAGCCGTCTGGAGCCTTTAAGATTACCGAACGAACGAAAGGCCAATAAAAAATGAATCAATACGGTAATAAAAACGAGCAACATTTTCAACCTGTTGCACACTGTTTGTCCTTAAAACCCCACCAAATCATCTATGCTAATGAAGAAACAACTCACGATGTTACAATCTGTATACATAGTGTAACTCTGTTATAACGAAGGTCTCAGAACCAGAAGACAATCTGTCTAGGTCATCTCGTTACAACGAACAACTTACAAAATGTACTGGATATCTAGATCAGTCCAAAATGTTCGTCACATCATAGCATCCTGGCTCCATGTAAACAATGTGGTTGGAAACAGATCCGTTGAAAATAATTCATACTGGAGAACAAAATGACGTGGAACTGGGTGCAGTAGTGCTGATCGACTGCACTTCCACAGTTGGTTCACTGAATTATTTTCAACTTGTCCACACATGCATCGTTTCATCAATTAAACCGGTGAATAACCAAAGCCATGTGACCTGCTGTTTTTCTTCGATAAGAAATGATCATACACACTTCCATCTCAACGGCCTCCGTGGTTCTCGGTACAACAGGGAATGAGCGCTGTATAAAATCGTTACAAGACAAACCTAACAGAACGCGATGGAATAATGTTGACTAACTGGTCGTCCTGAAAAAGGATTGCACTTAACCACTCAGTTTATACTCTATTCAGTTATCCGTGGGTTTTGTGAACATCGCTCACCCAAGTTCAGACAGATCAAACCAAATGGAAGGGGCGGAGCGCTGCTTAGCTGCGGGTCATTCCGTGTATGTCGGTAATACGCAGACGATTAAATTTTCCTCTGTAAGCAGACACTCAATAAAGCGACCACAACAGTTCAAACGTTCCGATGCTGAACATTTCAAGCCATAGCGGAATTTTCGTTAAATAGATTGTAGCAGTGAAGCTGCGCTGTAAATGTCATACAGATTCGCTGTAAATTTGAATAAGTTTGAAAATTTCAGGTGGTCTACTAGGCAGTCGCTTTCTGTGTTCATCTTTTCGTGATTGTATGGCAGAGAAGGAAGGTGTAAATGGCCTTTCTGAAATTATCCTTCTGAAATCAACAGCTCCATGAATGTATTTAACTCTGGGAATTGAGCGTTTTACTGATCATCGCTAAGTAGGCAGAACAGATAGTCGAATCGCAACCATCATAACTAATGGCTGATGAGTACGGAAAATACAACTCCGTAGAACTTACAACAAACAGTGGTGGTCAAACCGATAGGACAAACATATAGTCATCCCAAGCAAGCACATTACTAGTAAACACGGTGAGTAAACTTTGATAAGCTCGATGGATTGATGGAAAAGCAGAAAAGCCTAGAAAAAATGGTATCGCTTCACTGCAACAAGACAATTCGGTCAGCTTTATCAACAAAGATGAACTTACACAGATGACTGTCGAACAAGCGACGATCAACGATCAACATAGCACATAAAAGCAAGTGTCGGAAATAATCGGTTAAGACAGTCATATCGAATAATAGGGCAAATTACTCACTGTTATCAATCGCGATGCAAGGATGATCTGCCGCAAATAACATATGGGAGTTATTCTCGACCAAAGCCAAAGACTTCTTCTGACTTTTCTTCGTCCGCCTTTTCTTAACAGAACTTGAGGGACTTGAAATTTCTTTATCATTGCTGTTACATTTGATAACCGGAGAGGATGTTCGAGTTTTCCTTATAGGACTCGCAACAAAACTGATTGGTGCCGACTTTGTTAAAGCAGGAAATTCATCGAGAAGCGCACCACCCTTTGACGTATTTAGCTGTTGTAGGCCGGTGGGAATGGACTTTAGCATGTCGGCAGCGAGGAGATGTTAAACCGTATAGAGATCAACAAACGATGATAACAAACAGTACTTCACAATTGACAATATTAAGTGGGCGCCTACGTGCTACTTTGTTAGAAGTAACATAACCCACAAATCCACCCAAGCGAGCAAGGATTTTTAACTAGGAGCTGCAACTAGAAGAACACCCAACACGCCAGCTGACACAAATTAAATGTGCACGTCGGTGAGTAACAGCTCCTTGAAACATTTTGGTTCATTTAAACAAAAGCTTTGTAGACGAAAAGATAACATTTCAAATTGCACGTTACAAAAATGGAGTACATCTTGTTACACTCGCGAAAACCTTGATAGTTAAATCCTTCAAAGGTAACCTAAAAAGTACCTCTCGATCGCTCTGCCTATGCTGTACTCCGTTTGTATCAGTGCATTATCAGTAAATGCCCACTTGACACTGAGCAAAAAATACTGACCGGATCTGAGAACCCTTGACCACTGCCTCGAACTCGTGTATCGATCGTTGAATCGTTGAAAAGAGTTGGGGAGTATAACCAGCTGACGATAGCCAATGTCCAGATCATGGCAGAATGCAAGATACTCTTGGAGACTTGAGTTGAAGTTTTCGCTCCCGTACTGTGCGCTCACATTCATGTACCTGTGGTAAAAAGCGGGCATACCGCTCCTGTAGACTGCAATCAAACGGCCTATTCTACACATACAAGCACAAGTACTGAAGGCATTGTGATCGGTCGGAATCCGTGGTCTGCGTGACCGTCTCAATACCTACTGTGCGGGTATACAAAAAACCTCTTTCCAGGAAGTCGCAGCATGAGGAACCTGTCTGGGCCGTGAATCGAAGGATATTTCCGTGACCTGCTCCACTGAGTATTTCTATCCATGGTCTCATACTACTATACACATTGCCTCTTTTAAATCCTTGCCCTCAACAGATAAAGCAGTTAAATTCTCCGTGAATGAAAGCGTTCGAACATCCCCCAAAAAGTCGAAAATTGATAAGGACACAGAAGTTGCTATTTGCGACGCTAAGACTCGTAGTCAAGCGTTCCGTAGTGTTGCCGATGCACGTACAGCAACAGAAGAAGGTTGTCACACCAACTCAGTAGGACGAACCGAGTCATAACCCAGCCCCGTTCCTGGTCCCCCTCCCAATCTTGGATATGATCTCTCATACTCTTCCTTGTACTCTGCTCTCTCTCATTTAGCAAAAACAAATGAGAAAGAAGTCTCCAAGTGCAAGTACACAAACTATCTGTGCTTGTCCAATAAATTGCCGGAAACCAGAGAAATCATGACGCTCAACCGCACATCTTAGCTTTCACGGGGACCTGGCTTACAGGTGATATCAGTGACGGTGAACTTGGTGCCCCCGGATACTCACTTTACCGAGCTGACTCCGTTCGAAGGAGAAAAGGTGACTCCGCGATTTTCATTAAGCCGGAACTATTGATACCCACAAATATTGGGAAATTTCAGACATCTGTTAATGTGTGATGCACTGTGGCCTTGAGTAAAATTGAGTGGCCATGACTCAACCCTAATGGGGTTATTTATCATTCTTTTTCACTCAATACTTTCTATGGTGACGCACCTCTCGTAAGCCTAAAAAACTTCTTAGGAATACGGCGTTTTTCTCATCTACTTACCGCGAGTGACTTCATTGAACCCTAGGTAACCTGGGCATTGGTGTCTCTCCAGGACTGTGAAGCGGATTCGCAACTTTCGTATCGATGGCGATACAACAAAGAGTGTGGCATCGTTCTAGTCAGTCTGCCTTCCTGCTGGATTTTTTCATCAATAATGCGGGTCACCCGGTAGACAGTGATCATCAACTCGCCACTTGGACGCAGTAACTATTCTCTGCTGGTCTTTGATCTAATCTATTGCTGCTTACAGCAACCAGTAGAAGAAACTCGCGGTTCGAAAGTACAATTAAGTTGATTTTATTGGCCTGGGGAACTACTTAAGATCATTCCTTCTTGAACGTGGTTCTGTTGATCAGAACCATCATGCGTTTCAAAGCGCAATTCAGAAAATGGACAATGTATTCGCACCGCACAAATAGTGCACTTTGTCTTATCGCCCACCTCTCCCACGCAGAGTACGTCGTCTGCTAGACGACCGTTCCCAGTTATTCTCGAAACATAAGCTTACAGGAAACCCGAAGAGCTCAAATGCTTTGCAGATTGATCGAAACAGGCGTAGGCAGGAAATTCGCGAACGCATTAAACTCGTACAGCATCATCGGAAAAGTTCACGCGAACAAAAACTTCGTATTAGGGCATGTGCGTCCACTGAGAAAGAATAAGCTTTTAGTGCTTTCTTTGGTACCACCCAACGGTGAGAATACACTTGGCCTGCTAGTTGAGACCGAGTTGTTTAGGGAGAATTATTCGGCAACGTGCAACGTTGCACCGTCGAACGGGTGTAGAGTTCTCATTATTTTGTACTTAATTTTGCTAACATTGCGTAACTGCTGTATCAAACAACATTGTACATTTTTGTTTGACTTGAGTAAAAACAACAACACAACACGTTTTCGAATAAACTCTGCTACACGCGCTTGCTGGTTTTTCCTACGACGCCGGTGTTTGCTACGCAGTTTAAAACATCCTATTTGTTGGATTAACTTTCGGCTCGGTTACTTCGCATCCTCAGTTACGCTTGGAATAATCTGAATACGTTCCAGCATCATTGGACGTCTCACGAACATTGCCAATCTTTGGTGAGTCCAGTCCTTGACTTCACTCGTTATTTTTGTATCGAGAATTATTGTAGTTCACACATCTGTTCCACTACAAATTGGTGAGCCCGACGTGACAATTTCCTTTACCTATTTTTTGTTGTTTTGATATTTTACTATTTTGACATGTTTCAGTGCAATGTTGAAGTTGACAATGATTTCCTAGAGGCATCCATTACTATTCGACTTTCCGGTTTTTGTATTTCTAACCCTTGATTGTGGTTTGGTCAAGTCGAAGCTATATTCAGGACTCATAGAGTTAAGTCACAACCAATGATGTATTCATACGTAGTTCAATCTATTCCAACTGAGATTGCTGGGGAAGTTTGTGATCTTATCAATGAAATACCTTCTGAATGCCCATACGACACCTTAAAAGAAGCCTTGATAAATAGAATTGGGCTGTCAGAGCAGAAGAAGTTAGACCAGCTGTTTTCCAATATTGAACTGGGTGATCGTAAACCGTCGCAACTACTACGACACATGAAACAGCTGCTTGGACCCCGAAAAATGGACGATTCTATTTTTCGACAACTGCGGATAAAACTCCTGCCTCCGTCTACCCGCGAAATACTGGCATCGTTTAATTCCACCGTCCCCATTATGGAATTAGCTGACGCTGCGGATAAGATGTTGGAAGCTAACCCATCTTCCCAGCTTGCTCCTGTCACCTTTCCCACCTCAACTCAGCAACCAAATGACGCACTCACCGCACAAATAACTGCACCCACAATGCAGATGCAGAAGATGATGAACCAAATTTCTCGTCGGAGTCGGTCATCATCTAGTGTGCGTCCAAACAACCGCCCTCGTTCACATAAACCTAACAGGAATACATCATTTTGTTGGTACCACCAGAACTTTGGTCAGCGTGCAAGGAAGTGTAACCAGCCATGCTCTTTCAACTCTACCCCTTCGGGAAACGCACTGGCCAGTCAGTAACGGCGACGACTGTCGCTGGCTTAATTCCGAAATGTCGCTTATTTTTCATGGCAGATAAGTCTAGTGGTATCAGATTCCTCATCGATACCGGAGCCGAAGTGAGTGTGATTCCTCGGCGAGTGGAAAAAATTTCCCCACTAAATTCGCCCGCACTACAAGCTGCTAATGGAAGTCGAATAGCAACATACGGCACGCGCTCACTTACGCTGGATCTAGGATTGCGACGTCAATTTCGTTGGATTTTTGTCATTGCAGAATGCCATTATCGGTGCTGATTTCCTGTCAGTTTTCGGACTTAGCGTTGATGTGCAACAAGAGAATCTTCTGGATCGCACTACGTTACTAACGGTGCACGGCACACAAGCCAAGATTGATTCCATATGTCTGCGTTCCCTCATACCTGAGACTGCAC
>JTDE01021798.1:13182-28048 GCA_014338405.1 Paragonimus skrjabini miyazakii | reverse complement strand
ACTTTCGCTTGTGAGTAATGATCAGGTTGCCCGATCGCCTCGAGAGGAGACACAAGCGAAAGTGGATGAGCGTTCTCATATGATAATTCGGTCGTGCCTAACGTGAGGTCAATGGCGCAGTGGTAAACACGGTTGCCTCATGTACTGAATGTCCGTGGTTCAAGTCCCGGCAGTGGCGATTGTAAACGTTGTTGACAAGCGACTGTGAACAAGCGCTCAGACGTGATAATTCGGACTTGCTTGAAAGAAGATCTTATCTCCACTGTTTGATGAGAGCCGGTTAAAACACTTATATAAAGTAAAGGGCCGAGAGCCAGTTTGATTGGTATGCCGCTAATAACAACCAGGCTGCTGGATGTGTCAATACTGGTTAGACTTACTTGGGTTGTTATCGATCAGTCTATAAACCGTATCAGGCAGACAGTTTTCCTCCAGTGCACATTCCAGAAGCCACAAGCTCATCCGCTGTAGATATGACGAACTTTCCAGACTATGTCGTTCCGGAACCAAATCAGGTAGGTCTGTACGTGAATAATAAAAATGGAAAATAAAATTATTAGATTTGGCATTACGAATACACAAATAATCAAACTATCGAAAGGAGCAAGTGTGACAAAGATAATAATATTCGAAACATTGAGTCCCTTTTAACCATTTGAATAGAATAGTCAGAAGACACAAATTACGATATGAATTCATTTCGCACACTCTCGTCAGTCGTCTCATTTAAGTCTTGTTTGGTTTTGTTTTCATGCTAGTCACACGTTTTACGACTGACGAGAGTGTGCGAAATGAATTCATATCGTAATTTGTGTCTTCTGACTATTCTATTCAAATAGTAATATTTGTCTGCAATATTGAAAGGCAGTAACATTATTTTTATTGGTGCCTGCTACCACTACAGGCTTTGATTAGTCGTACAACAAACTGTCACACTTACAATACGGATAACGTTGCAGATTGATATCAATACATTTTACGGTTTCCGTCTACATATAGGAGACATCGTTCACTGAAATTTCGGCTGTTACTAGCTACAGCTTTCCCTGAGGTTTCGAGGCCACAAACAAGCTGATCATAGAAAGGAGTAAATCCAGTATTCTACGTGAAACTAATCTTCCAACTTTCCGTCAGTCGGTTGTTTACTATCAGCCCGTAAATGTCGGTGAATCGTCCAAATGTTCCACTCCTTGCCAGTGGTATCCTTTTTCACTATCACCAACGAACTTCACTCACCTGGCCATATCCCTACTCGTACATGTTTTCCAGAGCAACGGAATGTTTCAGGCTGACTGAGTTCTCTATACCTCACATCCGAGCCTTTCACTGCGATACCAAAAGGTTAATCTTCCTCCAAAATATGAAAGCCTCTGAGAACACGTTCGACCTAGTCATCTTGTTGAAAAACATAATTACGATCAACCGAGTTGTCTTTCTGCGTGAAGTGGCTATATAAGCTTGAATTGTGGTTAGTACTGTATCATACATTGACCTTGCATTGCTGCAAAAACTTAATAAGAGATTGCGAACAACACATATTGAAGTCTCCGTGAAAATGAGATTTCATGAGTATAGCCAAAAAGAGATGTCCCAGTCTTTCGTTCAACTTGTAAGTATAGTCCACTCAACTCTCTCTTAGAGTATGTCCATTTTTTGGACGCGTTTTTTCATGTGTGCATTATTCACATGAAGAAATTTAAACGAAACTTTTGAAAAAATGAAGTCATTAAGTGTTAGTCGAACACATGTTCCCCTATTACTAAGCCAGTGATAACCATTCGTCAAAGATTGCAAAAGTCCCAGACATGGTAAACACTTTGGAGCTAAGAAATCCTATTGATCCACAGCTCTTTTCAGCTTCATTGATGAAACGTGGGGTGTTTGTGTGCCTAAGCAAAACGCTCACAATCAAAAGACTATATATCTACCGATGTCGCATGATGCAGCTTGACTACATGCTGAGAACTGATGTGCCTCACGTAGCTGAAGTTCCACGCTGCCAATGTAATCTCCTCAAAGTAGATAAAGCCTCAACTTTACACTGTTTAGTCTTGTTCATTGGCCACATTTCAACAGCAGGGTTATCGATTGTTCTTGACACCACTCAACCTTTTGCCCATATCCGAACCAAGATCTCTCTTAGAAATAAACTTGGACATATTGAGTCGTCTAAAACCCCGTCGATTTTTCAACAGTTTTAAGAATAAATAATATCTTATTCAATATTCATGACAGTTAAGTAACCGGATGGATTTCCAGCTATAAAACAATGAACAACTACTTTTAAGGGTCTAGGTGGATCGAAACGAAGTCGGTAATTTTGACATAACAACCTTGAAAGTAAGACGACCACCAAAAAAAGCTAATCACTAGCTTACCTCAAAACTGTTTATCAAACCATTTAACAAATCGAGTTTGTTGAGCGCAAAGTAGTTTATAATTGTGCAAAATGTGTAAAATTTAAAAAGTTGAAAGTGAGTTCCACTTTTAGTTTAAACTACCAGATGGAATACGTCAGCTTTTTTGAATAAAGAGAATCTGAAACTTGATATCAATAATAGAGGAAACAAAACGAGAGATGTACATACTGTTTTCAATCTCACGCACGTAAAACGTGTACAGTGTACGTGATGCAGGACGTGCAACAATTTACCGAGTGAGTCACTTATATGACACTAATAAACTGAGGTTCTCAAACACAATGCCACGTTATGCGCATCACCTTTGGATTAGTCACATACAACGGTGATTAAGTCAAACGTGTTCGATTAATGTCCAGAGAATCTGTAAAGCGGGTTTTGTCTACGAAGAAGATGAATTTCTCAAGGAGACACTAATGATGAACGGAATATAGCGGTTTTCATGATCTCCAGTAGTCAAGTGTGCCCCTGGGTAATAAAAAACACAACTTCTGTTGATATGCACCTGCTGACAACAGTTTATTTGGTTGACCCCGTCGACTCGTCCGGAGTGTTAGTACACAGTACAAACTCAAAATCAATGAAGTTCAGACAGGTGATGCTTATCCAAACAGAGCAGCCTATGGTGTGTACACATAACATGTTGATGGAGCAGGTCAACGTACTGTGGCATCGGGTATGGCTTACTTGATTTATCTGGGACTAAACTATCCCGTCCTGCTTACTGTAAGTCTCATTCACACATGCATATGCATCCCACAGAAATCCCGTAGAATCACCCACAACTTCACAGAAAACCTTGCAACAAAGTAACACAGTATGTTCATTTTTGGTTTCCAAACGCGCAATATCGCCACAGTTAGAAAATGCTATTTGCAACATGTTTATTTTTAAAGGATTACTGAAGAGTGTCACAGACTGATCGCCAGAAGAATACAAGACCGCTTTGATATGTAAGAGCTGCCAAATCCAGTTTTCTTCCGTGTCTTCTTGTTTTGTATTTGTACAGATGGTTGAATCTAACTTAGTGCATTCTCACCTTAAGCTCTCCTTCAAACTCACCATGGAACCAAACAAATGTGCACATTTATCCAGTATGCGTGTTCACTCGGTTATCAAGTAAGTTTGATCATGAATGAGGCATAGCCAATCAACTTTATGGCTTTCGCTAAGAATGAGCCACACGTATATAAACTGGGATTTTGTCGAAAGCTTAAATTCCGTTGCGTATTGGAAGTGACAATCAAAAGTCCAACTCAGTCCAATATATGGACATATTCACTGGAGTTTTGCCTACCGTCTCAAACACTCAGTCAATTAGATCTTCTCTCGAAATACTTCCTGTTTTCTGTTTATTTGACAAATAGCACCTCATTCTGTCGAGGGCTGCCAGTACCAACTTCAAACGGTCGGGAAAGCAAGACTCGGATGCATCTCGTTACACTCATGTATTTAAACAGTATGTTGGGAAAACATATCTACCTGTTTCATCTGATGCTATACGTTCATGATTGCGTCCTTTTGTCTGAGCCGCTGGCAGTGGCCTTAAATATACTGGTGATTACATGGGAAGTCGGACTTCTCAAAAGACGACCGCGAACATATCCAGACCCTTGGAATTGTGATGTCCTCCAGATGCGTTTGACCTGACAGCAGAATAGGGAATTATTCTGAACTGACTAACCGATGAGATAATATAAATATCTATCCTTGTTGTGTGCCTCCGTTACGGACGTTTATGCGCCCTTAAATTATCAATTAACTGACGGGGTGCCACAAGCTCTCTATTTGTTGACTCATCAGCTGACGTGCCTATGTTGTTCGATGAAGTGACCAACGTGCAATAAACTCTGTGTCCTACTTGTATGTATAGAGGTCTAGCAATTTGTTCGTGGCCGGTTTGCAGCCAAGTTCAATCACTCATTCGTAATAAAATAGGCAGAGAATTTGCACATTCATGACCCGTAACAATCTGAGATCGTCTACAGAAGTGGATACCGTGGCAGACTGTAACAAACCCTCGAACTGTGATTCGTCTACTGAATTATAGCGGGGTATATTCATTTTTATCGTGTACGATTTCTGAACTAATACGAAGTGTACATATCCTGCAAGTGTATGGCTTTTATCTTCCTGATGCATTGCAACAAAGTGACCAAAGTGACCCGTATGTTATCCCGAAAATATGGATTACCGTACTTCTAAATGATACTCATTTCCACATAAATTGAAGATCACCCACAATTGATGGCAACTGTCGCATTCCCAAAGACTATCCAGTCAGCCCCTTTCGAAAAGAAGCACTAGACTCGAGTTTCGCTTTCATTAGTGCTCGTCAGTAGTGCATATCATCGCCACTGCCGGGACTTGAACCACGGACACGCTGTTCATGAGGCAACCGTGTTTACCGCTGCGCCATTGACCTCACATTAGGCGCGACCAAATTATCACATGTGAACACTCAAGTCCCGGCAGTGACGATGATATGCACTACTGACGAGCTCTAATGAGAGCGAAACTCGAGTCTAGTGCTTCTTTTCGAAAGGGCCCGAATGAAAAATCTATGGGAATATGACAGTTGCAATCAATTGTGGGTGATGCTCAATCTATATGGAAATCAAAATCCCCTACTACTCATCAGTGATATTCATTTATCGGTGCAAACAACTTTTTCACTGGTTTACCAGATCCATGTATTAAACAAACCTTCACAATAGTAGACCAAATATATAGGTTTAATTTAATTGTAAGACTAACAGTTCCCACATTTCCGTTTGCTGGATCCTGCCCGCTCACTCCTGTGACTTCGCGTGACCAGTCTCCTGTGGTTACTATTCTCAAAGCCCGCATCAAATATCTCCATTTCGCCAGCCCAGTTTTAAACCACATCATCTGCCACTGGCTTCCACCCCACCCCTGTAAGCGCGGCATTCATATCGGACAGGATGCGACCGCGAAAGACGCTTTGCCCTGAAGGTTGTTTATTGGATGAAATCCTGTGCAGGTTACGCAAAAACATAGAACAAAGAACGCGAACACTCATTTGCGCGGTTTATGTCTATTCGCATCCGCTGGTCACCAATGTATCGTAAGTCGCCCAGGTGACACTTCTCTCTATAGTGTATACATACGGATTTAGTAGTCGCTTCCGGCAAGTTTTCCTTTTGACATCGAGACCTACCGTCTGGTTATCTAATGTACGCATTATACTACTGACGAACGAAGATGCGTATTTTCTAGCAGTAACTTTGACTCTGTCGTCAAGTGAGTGGTCTACTCGAAGACTATGGAGTTATCCACATATAATACAGGTTCAGTCACATTTTCTCTGTTCGTTCTCGTCTGTCGGTTACTTGTGTGTTGCAGCTGTAATTTTAGACTCATGATGGCCTCCCGCAGTCAATTATTCTACTTGATCGTACTGTTTATAATAATGATACCATGTCTCCAACAACTTGATTTGGCAACGATATTCCTGCGTGCAAAGTGCGTTGATCAATGTTCATCGGAATAATGTGTAGTAAATTTCATTTTTTGAAATCTCGGCACCGTTTCGCGTTTCATATAGCAGAACGCTTGTCAAGTTTTAGTATGTTGTATCTGTCAATGGTTCGGGTTCACTCGAAATAAGATTTTTGACATTGAAGTCTTTACTAATTTTACAAATACGCCAAACTACTTCTCACAGATTTACTGTGATTAATCATGGTTCTAAACAGCTGGTTGATACAAGTGAACGTCGCTGAGAATTGATACAGTTTCTGTCTCAAAAAATCCGGTAAGTCTAGAACATTACCATTTCAAGTGTACGCCAAAGAATTCTATGCTGCAAAGAGAAGGCAACTGAAATAAATACGCTAGTGACTTTCATTCCAAAACGTGATCATCATTTTGTAATCTCATTAGTTTAATTGAGGTAGATTATTTTCCAAACTGCTAAATAAGTGAAGTGATTTGAGAGACCTGTTCAAGAATGTCCTAAGTGTTATGATTCATTTTTCAAGTGTTTTTGTGATGAATGTTATGTACACAAGTATTAATTTCAACATAATTAGTCAGTTCGCACTTGAATTATGTTTTTGTGTAACAGAAGATTTACCACCGCACTTGGGAAAGGAACACTCAAGCCAATGTCTATCGATCGAAAGCCACATACCTATCCACTGCGAGATAATATCCGTTAAAATTTAGGTACTCACCAAAGAATTTAGTTTCCGTGTGTATTTTTAGTGCACATTTTAAAACCAAAACCAACTTCGTCCGCAATTAAACACGTATGACTGATAATGCCAAATTATAAAAATCAACTCCTCAACTTATATAACACAAGGTACATTCTAAAAGGTGATATGCTGGCTTTGTTCCCAATCATTTCTCTTGAGCTCAACTATTAGTCTGACGGAAGTTAAACTCAGGAATGAGATTCTTTCTACTATCAGTCTTTGGTATGGTAATGCGGTTAATTGATGTCAGGCGTAAGCATCTCCCTGTCTGGAGATCCTGGCTGAATTTATTGGTGAACAAGAGTAGTTCATTTAGATCAAGACGACACCGCTCAACTGAGAGCAAACTGTGTCATAATAAAGTACTGATACAGGTCAAGTAAACTTGTGACCCTCGTCGGAATATAATATCCGTGGTTAGACATGAAGCGGACCACGTCAAATTGTCTTATGCCTCATCGGACTCGGTTTCACCACAATCAATCGGTGAAGCGGAAGCACCGGATGAGCGGCCTTAGATACAAACAAACTTATTTTTAGGTTACATTATTTCGAATCTGAAACAACTCATCTGAATCTGTCATAAGCTTAGACGAACAACTGATGCAAGCTGTCGTCAGCCTACTTTGAAACTTAAGCCAAGTGGTCCTATGGTCAAGTTTGAAGTGCTATAGTGCTCACAACGCCAGTTCTGAAAACTAGTCGCCACCTGATATGAGTTTCCATCAGGCTCCATTGACAATAACCCAGCTGTATATATATCTGTCCAGTTTAAGTTTATTTCATTTTATCGTCTCACACATTGCTATAAGTTCTGCTGGTTCTAAAACAATTGTCTTTTATGTTTCTTTGGTTGCTTCTTTCCAAGTCCCAGCCGAGTGCGACTTAGCGTTGTAAGTTTAGTGCAATCTACACAGCCATAAGGGTTCCAATGGTCCGATTCCCGTATATCCCAGAGGGATTCTTATTATTACGTCGTCAGTTTGAAAATGCTTTATGTGCAGACTAACTTTACAATCATTCGTATCCCTGTGAAGCTTAAGCCATTTTTCATAAAATACACCGGAGAAATAATGTTACTTTACCAATGCGTTTTCATTTGCTTGATACGGTAAGATCAACAGCAGTTAGAAATGCGAAAACGAATTGGTAATATTCGCACTGTCGTATGAAGCAAAAACCTGTTGTGACCGCAAGAGACGCTTGGACTGCAAATTCGTTTACTGCACGAACCCCCGTACGAGTCATGTTAAACATTGGACCACGAATACGTACACTCATTTGCACGGCTGGGTAGCAGTACGTTGTCATTCGTCCTGATAGCACTTCTCCCCTAGCGCGTACACATTAGTCCGATAGTCTCTTCTGGTCCGTCGTCTTCTTGGCACGTGGGTTTGCCCTTTCGTTTCTAAAGCCGCTTGAGAGTAGTAAAATACTCACAACGAAACTGCCTGTTATACAATATAATTGAACAAATCCTCCTCGTTTCTTTTTATGGTGAAATCTCTTCCGGGAAATCGGATTTTGTTTGCCACCAATTAGAAATTTCAGAACTCCGCGGTCCGCTTGCATTAATCTGCTGACGGCACATATCTCAGCTCATCCATGGTCTAAAATGTCCGTTAAATTATTACATTTTTACTGTACCTACAATTCATAGGTTCTCCATGTAGTTTAGTAAGACAGTTGACATTATACTAGTTATATCACGATTGATCTGGACGGAGCAAACGTATATGGGTGATATTTACCTGAACGATAAAGTGTTTTCTGTGCACTGGAACAACAAAAACTAACTACGGATTCCACGTGTATCGATGCAAGTGGCTGACGTATATTTCCTACTCAATGTCGCCAAGTGAGCAAAGTGAAACGAGTCGCAAACGCTCGCGAAGTGGGCATCAACTATTTGTGTTCCACAAAATACCCTTGTTATTCTCATTATTCGTTATCTGGAAGTGACATGCCGGTTGGACCCTGAGAAATTAGTTTATTTGCTAAAAGTGTCATTGTTCTAGCGACCACTTCAACTTCTATCATAAACGTATATCTCACTGGGTGTTTTGTGTAAAAGTATCGGGATCGAAATCAATAACACCAGTTACTGACCGTGAGCACTCATATAATAATCTCACATGCCTAGATGATAGATAAGAAGTCATTCTAGACGTGTACCACATGGTGACTAGCACTCATAGAACAGCAATATGAAATCGTGAGGTCGTGACAGTTCGTCGAAATTTGTGAACATCAGCAGCCCTTTGATTATTTCACTCATCTTCTGTTTTACACCACTTATTTCAACTTTGTATAATACTTGGATAATAGAAACAGTCCCACACAATAAGCAGTTGCAACACCATCCTGTTTTCCAGAATTTTTCCTTTGAAAAACGGCTGAACACTTTTACATTTAAAACATTAGTTTATATTATAACTGTTAAAATATCGCAGATAAAACCAAAGATTTTGTATTTGTGAGAGTCAATCTGACTATCTGGACCAATTTATATGTTCAGTTTGAAGAAGTTTCCTCTGAAAGCAGCTGGCAAGGAATGCCTCTTTCCTTCTTCCAGAGAACCTTTTTTTCAGCATTCTAAACATGATATGGACAACGGAATACGGAATAAATAAAAGACATCTACTCTAATAATATCTGATAACAGCGTTCAACTCAGATACAGAACAACGTTGTATGGCTATTTCGTATGCTCGCTAAACAAACCTGACTTGCGGATTCAAATCGTGTTCAATATAGAGCATAAAACCATGTTCAGTCACAGTCACCGAGTGAAAAGACTTCACCTTATTACAACGAAATAACAAGATCACGAACTTATGTTCAATAGCATAAACCCCGGCAGCCTTCCAGTATTTCCTAGGCAATCCTGCAGGTTCCTACTGCTGTCGTTTTACCTATACTTCCCAAAGCAAGACACTATTGGACGTGAGTTAGTTGGATCGAACCAGAGATATAGCCGTTGGCAAACGTTCGTTCACCACAGCAAAGCTGAGTAGGAAAGTGCGCGTACAGACTCAATGACGAACGATTAGAGGAATGTGCCACCAGTCCTACAAGAGAAGTAGCCAGCGATTCAGTTTGTGATGCATTTGGTTGACCGGTTAGATCTGCACTGGCTTATTTTAAAGGTAATCACGACTAATATTAAGAAAACAGACTGAAAGGATGTTCCATAGTGATTACGCTCTCTCTTTCTATAGTGCCGCGACCTTCGGCCTACCTCGCAGGGCCAAACTACAGTTTTCTAGATGAATTTATATTGCCTGCGTTATTCACTTGTGAAAAGTGACTTGATTTATTGTGTCAAGTGGAATGGTATGATGGTTAAAGCTGCGGGATCATCTGAAAAATGACTATTTGAAAAATGAATACTACTCAAGAAGATCACGCAGATGACCGATAGGAAGGAGCTGGTACGATTTTTTTAAAACGCAACGAATCCTAAACGGGTGGCCTGTTGTGTTTATAATAAGCCTGAAATGGTCAAACAACGCAAAATCAGTCCATCCATTTGCTTATCGTACATATATAAAATGCGCTTGAGTGGACATTGCAAACTACCCTGCCCAATCTGAGTCAGCAGTGCTTATCAGGCTTTGTATCTTGTACTTTGCCGTTAATTTGTAAACAAATTTTAATCAGCATTACAATCCGAACAAGCCCAAAACGGATTCGAATACTCATTTTGTTGATGTATAGCACTGAAACAGAACTGCTGGTTTCAAAATTATCGTGTGCTAACGTGACTCTTACTAAACATAAATGTACCAATTCTACTCAAACAGTTTTCTGATACAACGAAATCTCCAGATTTTAGCTGGGGTCCAATCATTTGTTAAAATTTCTCTCAAAACACTCATGATCCCTTGGTGCAAGAATACGAAGCAACCGATGTCCAGATTTCCAATCTCATTAAACCTTGATACGGAATTCTGCCACCATCGAGTTAAAAGCACGTAGACTTCAGCTTCGTGTTTTCGCTAGAACGTGCTTCTTTCTAACTCCGTTACATGCCTAAGTGGTAATTTAAGATCGTCTGAGTTTTCTGAAAATGGAGTACTTTTGACAAGAAATTCTGTTTTTCTTGCGAAATTGATAAAAATTCTTTCCATTGAATATAGACGCTTCTGCTCTAGCTTTTTACAAGGCTTTCACAGAAAAGTCTTAATTTCGTTTGATGTGATGGAAATAACTGTTTAACTGTGAATGCTGCGGAGAGTTTTCAGATATTTTATATGCTGCGTAAGACGAAATCCAGAATTAATGCTCGACCTGGTCTAAGTCAGACAGTATGCCAAACACAATTTACCATGGATTTACAGTGTGCACCTGATACGGACCAATAAACATGAAATGATTATTCTACTGGTTAGTGATGGTCATCCTCAAGTCGACAGTTCATGATCAGCATGGTCAGTGCATGGTGCGATACGTTACAGCTGGTATAAGCGGGGTTTTAAACACGTTCTTCGCGTCATGAATCAAAATTCTCATCTTCATTATCGTTAGCCCCCTGCTCATCTTTGTTATGGAGCGACCTACATTACTGATATGTGACCTAGCGACACCCCGATAACGCAGATGGGTACGGACTGCCACAAGTTGTCAGTTTTGCATGGGCTAACACTACAACATTGTCATGAGAGTAGACGGTGGTTGGGTGGACAACAGTATTGCTCGTAACACCAGGAGTACCGATTTGAGTATCTTTCCGAATAGTTGTACTAGAAAAGTTCAGTCGATTCAAGTTAGTACCTGTAAGCTGTCAATTCACACTTTTGTTCACCCGAGGGCTGAAAAATTAGCAATTCAACAAACTAACTAACACTACCTTTGAGCAGTGATTGACTTCATCCATCGAAATATGATAACATTTCATTCAATGTGGTTGTGAAAACCAATCAAAGCTTGTGGAAACTAATGGCCGAACATTCACCCAAGTGGTTATTGGAGGCAGTGACTCGACTACCACTAGCAGGTGATCATTCAAGCAAAAATCCATCCCTCACGATCGCGAAGAACGCTCAGGAGTCAGATAAAGTTCACAATCATCTATAACAGACCACAACACGTTAGAAAAACCGACGAATATAAAGTCGTGATATGAGAATGCAAGTGTACATTAAAATTCCATACAACTTGTCAGAGATTCTCATTTGTTTGACTAAAATGTTAGGCGTCTAGCTCTTGTGAATACAAACAGAAAAAGTTCACTTTAATTCATCTCAAAAGAAGTAAAGTTACTTGAGGATTTTACGTAACTCTGGTAGGCTAGTTAAGGTTCATATATTTCAAGTACGCGACAACTGATAACTAAATCAATGAGCTGACAGTCATAAAGTGAACAGGTGTCAAGATTAACCGGTACATATCACGGAGAAGGCAAGTGGAAAATCTTGTTTAATGCAATCCATATTTTGTGGGTAATTTTGTTTCGTTTACGATCAGCAACATCATCACCGTCGAAATCATCGTTAAGGATTGGAATTTATTGGTGGTTCGCGTTGATGATTAACTTTATACAACCATGAAGAAAAATGCAAACATCAGCCAGGGAAATAGATAAGGAAATGAAAAAGTCGCTAAACCGATCGTGCCTACTCTTAGACATCAAATCACCTTCTAAAGTATAGTCTTCTACATATATCCTCGAAAGTGTAGTTACTGAACGAGGTGTATCAGGGATGTAAATTTAGTAGAACAGTACGGATAATATTGTGTAAAGTATCAGTGTTGTTGTTCCGGATCAACAGAAATTGTTAATCTGTGCATCGTACAAGCTGACGACGATTTGCGTAGTAAACATCGCACTGCAGATGATATGTAGCAAGTGAGATTCAAAAAGTAAAAACAAACAATTCCGAATACACTGCTCTACTTCCAAGTCAGGTTTGAACAATCTTGCTATTGATGCCGGACAGGGACACAATGGAGCATAACAGCATGGAGAAGGTGTCAAGAGTTGACTAGGTGCCTCAGTATGAAGCTTTAATTTTTGCCATTAGGAGATGCTTCAAAGTGACCGCTGTACGGATAAAATGATTTATCCGATTTGAATCAAGAACCCAGTTAAAACGGGAGTCTACTATCTCATTGATAAATGAAACAACTCCTTTTGTCCAAGTTTGGACATTTTTAATACACCAATTAAATTGATGGAAAAATTTGGAAAGAACCCCATAAACCTGGCATATGGGTTTATTAAATGAGATGGTCAAGTTGGTACAATTACCAGACGTACTGAATTACTTCGACTGTTGTTTTCAAACGTTCGCCTAGAAATTGGATATCTGCTTGCCAAAAACAAACTCTCTTCATCTGTGTGTATTTTCAAATGAAAAAGGCACTCACCATGTAGGAACCATCAAACAACTAGAATATATGGATGAACCTAGAAAGAGCCAGGCGAAATCGTGTTATTTGAAAGATCAAACATTTCTTACCGGATGTCCAGTCGTAAGCATTGCTGAGCGTCCTGGTCCGGAAACCGAACGTCACAGCCAAGAATCTGTCGTGTTCATTCTGTTAATGCGGTTTGCACTTCAAACACTATTGTATATTTGATTAATGAATGCTTTCGTACACATTTTGTCCTGGTACTCTGATAAATTCCATCACTGGTAGCCAAGTTGGACACAGAAATCATATATAGACCAACAACACTATCAAACTCCAAAAGTTATGTTTCTGTTGTGTGTGCTAGCTCGAAGTGTTTTTTTTAACCATGATATTTAAAGTGTTGAATGTGTGTGGTATTTTTCCACAGAATTCTGAAGGATTTATAACAGTGTTTTTGGTTAAGTAAGCATGTCACTTACAATAGTGCTTTAATCATCAAATACAGTTTCCATGAGCAATTGCAAAGTGAATTACTGGCAATCGACTACATGCTTTTTATCTCAATATGTATGTCATCAAAATACACGGATGTTCGTGCTACTTATTTGACTGCAGCCATCGTATTTCCATTTGTACAGAAAAACGATCAGTTATAGTTATTTTTCCAGCAATCTGGTTTGTCTGTAACGATATATATATAGTATATATATCACGTGTTAATACCTTACTAATCAGACAGCTTGTTTTATATCGTAAATTACTCTGCGCTCTGATGCGACAAAGTGTCACAAGGACTGTTTAAACTAGAATATTTGCTTACATCGCTATGAAATGCTGTAAGACGACTGTGCAGTAAGTCACACTATACTTCACTATAATGTCTTGATGACTGAAACCAAAATACGTTTACACACATTACATCAAAAGTACTTTGCGATGCATTACATGTAGTTTCAATCATGCATCAGGTAGCTATGGTAAACGTAGATAAACTAGACGACGGGATGTATGTTACTGTTGAATTACACTTACCGGCTTCCACTTGGTCAGATTACAGATGGATAATGTCAAAACTAATTGATTCTCAATACTTTCCATTTTTTTAAACTTCATTGAAGTGACACGTTTTTATTATTAAAATATTGATACACTGTTGACTTACTGTCTAGACATTCAACAGCTGCAGCAAAATTCGACTTGCACAGAACCCCGTTTGGATCCCCGTAGGTTATACAGTCGGACAAACTGGTTTCATTTCCATAACAATGGCCAACAATCGCGATGGATGTATTACCTTTAATGCCCGTATGATGCTGAGGCATCTAAAAATGACAGTAATTCAAAAAATTCAGCGAAACAATGATCACCCGAAGTGGACGATCATCAGAAACAATTCAACTGAGGCCATCAGACTAAATTATATAATGATCAGAACAGACTGAAAACATGTTGCGGGATGTTAATATTTCTTTTAACAACTACAGCCACTTCTTAAAAACAATAACTTCAGTCATTTAAATACAATGTGAGTAGCTTACAATTAAACGGATAAAATGGTGATGGACAGAATTTCAGTCAATTTTGAACAAACAGAGCTGGTCTTTGATGTTTGATCAGTACAGCTTCAATAACAGCTAAACGTTTTGGGTTTGTACGACATTCACCGGGATATATCTGGCGATTGAGGATGACAGGTTGAGCAGTCTGTCTTCAGATTTCGTGATGTCTTGCTCCACAGAATTGATTGGCCATTTGAGAATATGTTTCGATTTTGAACAAACAGAGCTGGTCTTTGATGTTTGATCAGTACAGCTTCAATAACAGCTAAACGTTTTGGGTTTGTACGACATTCACCGGGATATA
>JTDE01021798.1:0-13082 GCA_014338405.1 Paragonimus skrjabini miyazakii | reverse complement strand
ATTTGCCGTAATTCATTCGTCGGTGTTGACAGATTGTTGACCGTTCTGTTGACTCTGGTGACATTTGCCCTAAATGTATGTTTACATAAATTTTGTGTCGCAGCCATGTGGAGAGTCTTACTTGGAGCACACTATTTATCTCGATGTCTCTCCTCTAGTTTCTAGATGGTTTATCAGCTGTGACATTTTTGCAAACGTTATAGATGAATCGATCCTACATCTTTGAGGCATGCAACTTATATTTGTGAACCGTTCAAAATCAAATCAGATGTTTTCTTTTGAATATCAATTTCGGTTGACCGAACATAAACGGATCACCCATAAGCTGAGAAGTGGAATGCATAACACTCTTGCTTCAAATTTACAGTGCTTCAAACGAGTCTCCTGGCATGCTTCTAATAAATGAATATGACTGAATTGCACGGGATGTAATATACGTCCGGTTCTCATAGGGCTCGACTTTAAGACCATTTGTTTCACTACGCCGGGGAAATATTGAGGAATAAATTTTGCTTTCTACTAGTTTTTTTGATGTACTTCCAGTACTACACAGATTACTTCATGGCAGATAATCCTGTTGCAAATTTTCCCAACTTTTTCAAATTTACATGCATTACTCACGGGAATCACACGTCCTCCGTTGCCGGTGCCAATTTGATGACAGAATACGATTGCCTCCGCTGCATGGAAATAGTCCGGGCAAACTGTTCCACGAGTTCCATCGCTTAAATCCACAAGAACAGGAAAGAAACCTGCAATATCGCTTTGTGGTCTGATCTGTTGTCTGCGCTGAAACGCATCCGGGATCACGAGAGCTACTCCAATCTTTTGTAAAAATTACAATGAGAAATAACCTTGACAGTTTGTTGTCACCAGTTCGAATTTTCAAAATAAACTGAAAGTTCCAAACAGGATGAGTATCATAAAGATTTATGTGACGAAAGAATATATTATTAGTTTTGTTTTCAATTGTTGCATTGTTGAATAAAAAATGGATCAACCGAACTTCCATTGTGTGAACAATGCGGACCAGGCCAAGACAGTTCATATCACTCGCGGCGTGCAAGCTATGATTGTGCACGCCCGGTTCTTTCTGTTGAGCATCTAGGGGGCCTTAGTTGGCTATAGGATTTATGTGAGGTAATCGAACCGACCAAGCTGAATGGTCAGCATTGTGAGTCAACTGCACGATACTTTTTTGGCAAGTACGAACATTATCACAAAGAAATGTACGGTAATTCTGAACGGACGATATCGAGAACAGAGGTGTTTGAACTGAACAACAGATAGGTGTAGAACTGTTGGGTTCTGAAAAAAAGCAAAACTTCAACACAGTGTGTCCTTTCGAGGGCGGCTGAGAGAAACAACTACGAGAGTTCGAAAGTTGTGATCAGTTATGGTTGATGTTCAAAATGTGCCTCTAAATTTAGCATGTGCACTAAATCTTTCTGCGGTGAATGTTGTAAATGTCCCTGACAAGTAACCTGTTCAATCTAATATAAAATTCAACGTAATTTCATAGGTGCATAGCCTATCGTAGGAGGGGTAAAAAGCAAATAATTGTACATCTCCGGTTCTTTGATTATTGAAGGCCATTTTTGTTATACGGTCTGTACAAGCGCAGAAAACGTGGTCGAACGTAACGGATAAAGTTTTATTCTGAATAGAATGGTCGAGAAAGCGCGCAGATCAAAACATTCGTACAAATCTGGCTAATAGTGGGATAGTGTTAAGGATGTGGTCAAGCGAACTGTAAAGTCAATTGACCTCCATGTACCGAGTGATTAGATTTTTGAACATGGCAAACGCACCAGTTTTGACAACAGAATTGAGTAGTGCATTCCAGACCCCAGCTAGCAGAAGTTTAGTTCATGTAGTATCCTGTTCATTCGAAACTAGAAGTTGAGGAAATCACTGGTAATTTCTTAACGGGGAAGTTTATTAGTGAGTGATTACTTGCACGCAGGTCGCTGCTGTTATTTTAAGGATTAAGCTTTCAGTCAGACACCCGCAGTTCACTAAGGAATAGCCTACTGCATTTAGTCTTTTTGAGGTGAAGTTGATCTTGGGTTGTATTATTCAGCAATTCGCCTTTTGGAGCTTTAAGCAAGATCCATATGGTCAATTGTGAGCTATACGCTTGTATGATTTGGGCTAGAAGCTCTAAATTGGATTCGTTTGGTTGTTCCTCTCGAATGATTTGGTGTCGTAGGGAACAGAATTTTTAAGCATTCGTGCGCTATATGCCACGAGAGTCCGTAATTTTTCTTCGTTTAAGATAACATATAATTTGATGTTTTTAAGATGATAGGTGGTAAAGCATTCATGGCTGACCTGTGACTACCTTTATTCCCATTGAATCCACAAATTAAAACTACTCAAGTCCATTTACAGAGCTTTCACTTCTTCCGGATGACCTACAGCCACTGCAGTTGGTGCACGACAGCGGAAACGATGATACAAGCCACAGCGTTTCAGAAACAAAAAACAAGACCCCGGAAGGGGTCTTTATGGAATGCCTCTGGTGATACAGAACCAGTATGATAATAATCTGTAAACCTTCATGCAGAACCCACGACCAACTAGATCATTTTTTCATATGAAAAGGGTTACAGGGAGACTTTAGTTATGGTTGGATTAATTAAGTCAATCAAAAACTACGGTTGCAATGACAGACATCCATCCCGGATTACATTGATGTATCTTGGCTATTCCATTCTTATACAAAGTTCTGTTGGATGACGATGATTAGTTTAATGTAACATCATTTGAGTGCTGATTTTAACGAGGGGCTTTGAAACTTATCGTTTGCATACAGAAACCATTTTCGATGGTGCGACATCATAGCTAGGTCGGTTCTGGGGTGACAGAACTGTTCACAGTATTGAGCGCGATTTGTGGAGTACAGCTTAACTAATGAAGCTATCATCCGTGTCCAGAACTGTTTACCTACGACCGCGCCGACTATTGGAGACGTTTCAACGAGTACCACGGGGCCATGGAACCTGTTGCCCTCTCATCCGCTACAACTTCACTGTACTGAGTGTTAGTCAACATGGCTGAGTCAGAGCAACTTAACTCGGATTTAGATACTGTTCATCTGGAGTTGTCCAGAGGTGTCGTACTCGTACTCAACAGCTTCCACAGAAGCTATTCCACAGACTTTCACACATCAACAAGGTTAAGGACAGCAGTTTTCTTTGGATGACGATAACTAAGGGATTCACGTGAAGCGGATTCAAGCCCAACATTTTACGGGTCCAAATGGATTGAATGCGGAGGCGCACCTATGCTTGCCGTCCACGTGAGCTTGGCTGATTTGAAAAATCCTGCAGTAAACGAATTCTTTAAGGGTTGACTGAAATCATCAGGTGGCCATCCAAATTGAAACCTGTTATTTAGAGTTTCGTGAACAGCGATGCAAACGCTAATACTAGGAATCATTTTAGAAAGAGTACGAGACACGCAACAACTCTGAGTCTTGTTGATAAACGGAGGCCGTCTCTACAGCGGCTGCCCCATGTTCGAAGTCGCAAGTGATTTTCGAAGCCAAAGATACTTGAAATATCAAGATGGTTGGTCATTGATATCGTTCACTCCAGTTTGTCAAATGACTGCAACAGAAGTAGCTGTCTCATAAAAGAACTTCTGAAACCTGGATAGAGTTAGGCGACAAGTCGCACAACAGATACTGAGCACTGACTAATCGAGAGATACAATTCTAATTTCTGAGAGTTTTCACATACGTATTTCAGGAGCGACAGACCAGACAGTGCACGACTGTGGACTGGCGACTTTGTTCGCTTACAACGGAAACCAATTTAGTTCAGTAGCGTTCAACTTAAGAATAAACTGAAACCCCGCGTGAATACAGGGTTGCATACTGTGTGCTTCGTAACCCTAACGAGCACATCCAACTTGAGGGCTGTTAAAACCCAGCAAACCGCAATCGAGTTCAGGATTCAATATTATCTGGATGGGTTTTACACACACAATTTTAACGATTTTTGGGTAATATCTGGGCCGATAGTAGAATTTTTGTTGAAAATCGATTAATTAAACATCAACTTGAAGCCAATCTAACAAAGCTAGTCATTGCAGCGCGACCGGAAGAAGTTGTAAATTAACCGGATGCTATAATGGTTGGTCAAAATATTCATGACAAACCCGGAAGTCTGAACTGCGTCATACTTGTGTAAACTATAAACATTTAAAACCTGTTTTGAACACTCATTTAAGAAAACAAACTGAACGAAAATAGAAACAAAAACATTCTAAAATATCGGTGCCTACTCCACACACTAACAAGTGTGTTGGGCACATAGAAAGGTTGTGTGGTCTTCAGCAGGTTTAACTGGGTTCTCACAAACGTATTTTTGTAAAACATTCTGTGTATAGTCTTTCAAGGATGCATTCTCGAAATACCATGTTATGCGAGAAAAAATAAGCCTTTAAAATGAAATACTTTCTATACATAGACGAGACGTCATGAGGAAAAGCCCGAGAACCTTTCAGAACCAAGGGTCACTAGAATAGTCGCTATCGTCAAACACTGTATTTTGTTAACTACAACAGAAACAGTAGCATCAGAAAATTATTGTTTGGAACTGGATAATTTTATTAAACAAACTGCACAACACCAATTCTCTTTCAACCAATCAAGATGCCCAGCTATCTGTCCTAATAACTTTCCTTCAAGCACCTCAGGACTGCTAGGCTAAATTTTGAATGACTGTGGACTCAAGGCTCTGCTCAACTATGTGATAGACCAAACCAATACACCAGCATTTGTAACCACTAAGTGAATGAAAATTTCCTAAACAACTCCGGTTACCAAGTAAAATACTGCAGTGGACGAACAACTGTATTATCCATTACATCGTTAGCCATCACTTGTTCCGGTCGATAGTGAATCAGCCGGATTGCAGTGTGTTTTCTGAGAAACGGTTATCTGCCAATAGCAAACTGTCTACCTAGTTAGTCAGATGTCTCCAGTAGTGAATGTGTATTTGCATAAAAATCAGCTGTTTGCTTTAATCTGACCTTGGTCTTCTGCATATCATTCAGTAAGGACGTCTCGATTGGAATCCTAGTAGATTTAATGCAGGTTTTGCTCTCATCTTCTGGCAGTTCTTATCACCACCACCCTTTCGATTTTCACATCGGTTTTTATTGCAAGATATATTATATATGGATTAAGCCGATCGTGTGGACATTTTTGCAATGCATAAGGCAGCTCCACAACCACGTAGACTAAACCTCGGTAATGAAGAACACATACTAGTTTGGCTGGAGCCCATTCTGCGTGCCGTGAATGGAGCTCCAATCAATAACGCAGTACACACGGAAAATGTCCCCCCGTAGACAGCTTGCTTTTGTGTATGTCACCTTCTACATAGAACGCGTGAGTGCCCATCACTGCTATAACAACAAATTCTTATCAGGACTTAGTTCCATGCGTTTGATTAATGCGACAGATTAACTTACCGCTCTCATGCGTAACAATTCTGACTTGTTCACTTCCAAATTTAACGGATTCCATTCCGGTCTCAGCACCACAGGCGCGTTATAGGCGCATTTGACTCCAACCTCCTCATTCTGTTTACAATCATGAATTGCCCATCCGGGAAAGCGGCAATCAATTAATCGTTTCTCTTGTCCAGTGCAATGAACTTCATCCATGAAATAGTTTGCTGGAAGTAAAAATAATAGACAAATGTTTAGCCAAACAGTGGAAAAACCAACCAAATAACAAACAACCGAGAAAAAAATTGAGTGTAAAGTTACATCAACAAGTGGTGAGTTATTGGACTTAGTGAGGTATTTTGGCAACTGGTTATAATATTTCACCCCGTCTGATAACAAGCTATCAAAATCGTAAAAATTGCGGCAGTTTTGCATCTGAAAATAAACAACGGACTGGTTTAAGCGTTTTTTGCCGTAACTTTGCCTTTCTTTCTCAAAACCTGTATATCCAAGATTGTTACTACTTGGTAGTTCAAAAGTCACTTGCATTTCCGCAACTAACTTGGGCTCTTGAGATGATCAGTCCGTTACTTGTGTCAAAGATGCAAACGTAAGTCGAGGCTGTCCGAAATCCGGAACATTGAATAAAAAACGCGTTTACTGGAGATATGCGAACGTTCACTTAAGGTTTGCTCCGGGGTCCGCAGTTTTTCGAAAATGCAGACACCTATTGAAACATGCCGTATTTCGTCAAAAATATAGTTCTTTAAAATGTTAATCGTACGAAACGTCCTACCAGGACACCCGACCGTGAACAATGTGAATAGTTTCACGGCACATGCAGGTGTGGACGTGTACCGGAATTCATAAGCGTTATCACTGTTCTGAGCATAACTCTAAGGGCCACCCAATCGATTGCATGCTGCCGAAAATTATACGGTTTCCGAAGCGGGTCTGAATCTAACCAGTGCTAGGAATATTAAAAACTCAAACATTTATTCGTTCACTTATTGCACTGTTCTCAGAATACGTGTTCCTTTCGCCCAACATTATTCCGTAATGTAATTCGTTCGTATGTACTTCATTAGTGAATTTTACAGCGGTTATATATAAATAACGCGTGTGATACAAACAATTATATCCCTGACAATGTTTTTATTATTGACAGTAACCATCATTTTGCAACAAACAAACAACTACTGTTGATAGAGTCAAGTCAAGAAACTGCTTTGCACTCCTAAATGATGGAAGAACAGCCACGAACATATGTTGAATAATAAAAACCAATTTTTATAAATGTCTTAAATTGGTTGAAAAATTAGCAAAAATGGCGAAGGTATGAATGTACTGATGAAAAATCCCAGCAACTATCTGATTGATTTTGATCTCTACTTGCTCACTTTTGCTGATCGTATGATAAATGCGACTGATTAGAGTTAGTTAAAGTTAAGCAAAATTTTTGCACGATGAAGAGTCATTGGAGAATTGTACGTTTGAGTACGATCATACAGAAACCAGATCGAGGGAAGCTTGAGACAAATCTGGCAGTATAATTTGTACGTTAACAAGAAGGACGTTTCCGGAAAAATGTTTACATTGTTCAAATCCTATTCGACTAAAAAAGCCAATCATATACATTTGTGTAACACCGCTTCGATAGGCCGGGAATTTCAGTCGATCTGTTTAAACTCGAAGTAATTTTTCATAAGACTAAAGGAAACTGCTGGTGAATTGTATGAAGAATTCGGATTTACATCAGAGTCATTAATCATGAAATATGATTTGATATAGTTGGTTCCCTTCATAAATATAAATACAGAAGTTAGAAGGAGGACAGTGGTAGATGCTAGAATTTCGTATTACTTCTTCAGTATCAAATAACTGCAACCAGGAACATATATATGACACTATTGGGATGTGGGTGAAGAAATAAAATAGCAAACTAGGTGGAGAATAACAACTTAGACTTATTAGGTCCATCTGAGTCTAAGGCTTACATATAATTGTTTCTGTGCACACAATGCTGACTTGAGACGACTAGTCGTTACTGTCTCAGCGAAACACAGGAAACGTGGATTATCGCGGCGAATTATAATCCTGAATGCTGATTTGGGCTTAATCCGGTGACCGGTGGACAACATGTATCTGGCGGTAGACGAAGCCCGAAGTTTGCTTGATCCTGGGACGAAGGAGATATTGTGCGTTCCCACCCTAAACCCATTTAGGCAGATGTTCCTTCACCCAAGTGTTCAAGCACCTATCGGTTCTGCCGATGTAGCTTACACCGTAATTACACACAAACTGACAAATACAGTGTGAATTGGTGTCAACAGATTTTTCTGCCTTTACTGAATGTAACAGTGGCTTACGAGTTCGTTCAACGACTACGGCTTCAGCCGCGCTGTATGCTCGCCTAATGGATGCGTCGAGGCGTTTTGAGGTTGGATATGAAGAAGTGTTACCTTTGAATGGTAGTTCATTGTAGAATTTCTCCTTCTGTATCGCGGAAACCTTGTTCACTGCCACACTTTGCTGGCTATGTCTATTGATAAATTTCAACGGATACTCATTATTTTGCAACGCGGTTGGAAGCAATCGTAGTTCGTCGGTCAAACATTCTGATGAACAAATACGTCCGGCACGCGTAAACAACGTTTTTACAGTTGCTAGTTTGTTATTCATTGATGTAAAGCTTGTGAAGTGAGTGTACTGACCAGTTCAGGCGGACTTTCGATACACATACCTTCTTACTGATCCATCCTCTCTGCGACCGATGATAATTTCTAACAACGGTAGACATCTGTTCTTTTCCAACGCAGAGATGACTGTCAGATTAGAATGATGTACGTTGAACTGGTTTACCATCTCGTCGATCGTTTTCGAATATTGCGCAAACACGAGGATGTCATCCACATAACGTTTGTACAACGGCAGTGACGAAATGCTCTGAGCGATTCGCCTTTCTACCATCTGCATGAAAAATCCGCTAACACCGGTCCTAATAGGTTCCTCATGGCCACCCCGTCTATCTGTCTATAAGGTTTATTGTGCAGTCTAAAACTGATGTTCTCCGTGCACAGTGGTAAAGAAAGTTTAAGCATATCCGTGGGAATTTTCATATCAGAACCTTCAGCCTCCATTAGATTGCATCTAAATTCAATCGTCTCTTGCAGTGGAACATTCGTAAACGATGACATAACGTCTACTGAACGCATGACTTTGTCTACTAGGTTAACATTTTGAGATCTTCAATCAAATTGAGTCTTTAAGAGTATATGTGTCAAATTTTCGTTTTGATGGCGTCAGAGCCTGTACCAACAGTTGAGTCAGTTTGTGTTGTGGGGTATTGATCATAGATAGAATCGGTCTGGATAGCAGTCCCGTTGAGGGGCCTTAGATACATTTACATGAACTAACTAGCAGGCGAATCTTCTGACGTTCATAAAACATCACTCATATAGAAAGAATACTGTGCCAAATAACTTCTGAGCATCTATGTTGTAACCCTCAGGGAGTGGACGCCCTCCAACTGTCTGAGTCCGCGTAGTGTTCAGTCAGTCGTCGATGACGACTGCCGTTAACGAGGGGAAACAAAACATATGTATATTGATAAATTGCAAGATGAAGTTTGTTTGAACTGTTGTTATGGAAACAAAACTATGCAGAAAAGTATTTTTTCTGTGCTAGAGTTATCCGGTCATCTCAGGTCGTTGGGATTCACTAAGCTGCTTCATTGGTCCAACGATTTCTGTTCATGTAGAGGTCAGGTGTTTTGATTGCATTGTCGCTCAGCCGACTGCGTTTCCAATGGTCTAGGCATCAGTCAGTTGCCTTCTCACTAATACATACTAACTTAATATGTTTATTTTGAGGGTGGAAAAGCTGAAGGTAATCACAATGAAGTTGGCGAACATTTGTGCCATTATATTTGTGAGGGATAAAAAAGACCGATGAATGAAGAGGAATTCGTGGATGACGATGGTAAGTTTTGAAAGGAGATGTTTACCTCGCTGATCAGTTTGATATTTATATATATGCTCGATGGGCGGTTAATAAGGGGAATTTGGAGACCAGCAGGCGATGATTGAGTGAGTGAATATATGAAACATATTTGAGTTTTTAACACAAAGTGTAGTACAAGACAGGTACAAAGACAGGTTAAGAACACAGACAAACGGAGTGTTTGTGAATAAAAGATGGTTGGATAAGAAACTAGTTCTTAATCTGAGCACTATGATAAGCCTGACATACAGGCAGTCGAGGAGGAATATGCAAGCAAAGATTAATAGCAGACACTACAGGTCGTAAGTGAATTTTGAAACTGTTCTTCTACCTAGCTTCGAGCTTTATGGTAAATCATTTTGTCACTTATGTCCACCTACGCACATAGTAGTCTCGTCTAAGAGAAACCACCCCGCAGAAAAGACTAATGTAGATCCATCCGTTCAAAGATCTCATCGGGAAATGATTTAGAAAAGCATGAGAGAACTTATCTGATTACAAAGCTTTGGAATGGATAATTAACCATCTGTTAAGTCTACTGACAAATGTTGATTCATTAAAATTAATAAACGACGAATGAATTTCAAAATATTGAAAACTACCAAACAGTCAGGTTAAAAATCAACTAAGTTTAAAACTTCCAAAAAGGGTATTCAAAGGGCTGGGGAGCTGTAGTCACTGTTGTTAATATCAGTTGTTTGCCTTTGTTTTAAACTGCATCTCATCCAAATTTCCACTATCACTGGAATTTCGATTTCATTACTTTGGGGATAGTTGGTCGAAGTTTGGTTTATATAAATAGTACACCACACATGGTTAACCGAGCTTTGCGTTCATCTAGGCTATCCAGCCAAATTCTTTAGATAAAAGTATTAGTCTCGATTTTTGCACATGTTAGAGCTGATCACCAGTTCCCATGATCGTCATTCCAATTCCGTTTTTATCAGTAAATCAGTAGGTTCACACTTCTCGTAGCTGATAACAAACTTATACCTCCAGCTACAATTGTATGTGACTAATGCCCAGACTGTTCAATCCACTTGATAGGAGACAACAGCCTGTTGTTAACTCCAATCGCTTGATATCGCCTTCTAACTACTAATTCGGTTTGTATTTTAATTCCAGACTCCGTGCATTAATTAATTTGTAATTGTAATCTACAGTACATACTGTATAGCCTCTTAAGCAGTAAGAGTGTTACAAAATCTCCAACTGAACATTTGTCAATGGTGACTAAATCTTAGTCGGAATATAGCACTTCCTTTCGGAAAACCTTTAATGGAAGCTGACTCACGTAATAATCTTTCACATAATTATCAGCTAATCAAAATTTTACAACTATTTTGCTAAAATTCCACAGAATTTCCAGAATGCAACCGAGGTTAGTGAACTGAAAACGTTTGTTCACTACTTTCGTTTGTTCTGCATCGTCTGAGAAATTGCAACTAACTCAATTGTTGTATCCATTCCAATGGTTAGCTAGGGACACAGTTCAATTATGGAATTCGGCTTTAAAGTATAAACCTTGGTGCCGTCAGTTATATTCGTTTCTGACCTTGTCTCTTCCAAAGTGAGGGAGAGGAACCAGGTAAAACCATACAAAGCAAATCCTGTTTGTGTAAATGTTGTTTATGAATATGCCATTGCCCACAATGGTTAACCAAAAGTATTGTGAGGTTTTAAACATAAGAAACCCAACTCACTAATCACGTCAAATTATCATTAAAATTCATTGTTATTATTCGCTTTAGTGTTTTTCTTATTATTAAACTAGTTACACACGTTGGATTTATAATAATAAACTTTGGTTCTTTGAAGGTATTAAGACATTCCCTCGGTGGCCTATTTATTTTGAACCAAGTTAAAACACATGAACCGATGATAAAATCAGTGCCTTTTGTGTTTCTCTCCGAAGAAAAACCGAGATTAAACTCTCAACGAAAACAAATATACCCTCTCTCGTACATTTGTTTAGGTCAAACAGCATCAATTTCATTTACACGCAACTTGTCCTTGATTGATAACTGGTAACAGTCACTGGTTAATGCACGATAACGCTCCGTCAAGAGTTTTAACGGCCTACATGTTTCTTATGGATTAGCGCATATTCCATCTGAAATGTGCTTGCGATTTTATTGTTTGCATCTACCACATGGTCTGATCAATCCCGAAAGTGCTCAGTCGGAATAATACCTAGTGAAGAAGGTGTTGAGAACAACGCTGTTGACATCATCAACGTAGGCCACTCTGGTACACTGCAGAGGAAACTAAATACTATGTCTCCATTAAATCCGGTCGGTTGCTAGTCATGACTGTTTCCTCACGCAACAAAAACAGGTAACTCGTCGTAGAAAGATAGTTGGATCTTGAAAGCACGTCGAGAGTCAGAACAATTTTTTTCAACTTGGTTGATGTGTACGAGACAAATGTCAGAAAGACTGACGTCCATTCATCTGCCACACGATCATCCATCATTGACAGGCAGGATGAATAAAACACGTTAAGGCGCTGTCTGTACAGTAATTTGGATAAAACTTTGGCGTTGATACAAAGCCAAGAGTGGGGCCACAATTCGCCCAAGAAATTGGACCAAAATTGCGTGCTCTTTGGACATTCACGTTTACGCTACAGAACGAAATATTTGCATGACAGACATTCTGTTCCCAAATTTATTCTTCAGATCGCGGCTTCAAGCAATCCTAGGAAAACAACAAGTCTGAACAGCGCTGCAGACAGATTACCCGCAACTAATGTAAGTACCCATCTTCTCTAAGGTTTCGGACAAATTTTTCCGGCTGTTTTTCTCACACACAGAAGTGTTTGCAAAAAAATAAGAAACAATAAAATCAATCTTTCTTGTGCTTACTTAATTAGTGAATAGAGCTAACTGAATTAGACTGTGCGGCATAGTGAAGAGAATACAGTTTGACGACGTAAGTTAGATTTTCAAAACTGAATTAGATACACGAGAACAAGAACAGTTGCTATTGAACCACATGTTATTGTCGACTAATTTATATTCATACTGATTTAGTTACTGCTTCCGTACTGAATCCTAGTAATTCTATCCGCGATAAACCATCTAACCGATGAAATTTGGGATAGTTAAGCCAAACATCACAACCGACTAGGGTGCTGAGACTACTAATCGGAATGGCAGTTTTTGTGCCTGGATCTGGAGGTGTACCAAACCGAACAGTTTAGTTCAATGTGTCGTTAGGTGTCATCCACCATAAACAATGTCCTCTTGTTATCTTTTAGACTCGGCTGCAAAAACGGTGACAACAATTAGGTATGAACCTTAGGGAAAACTCGTTGAGCTCTAGTGATACATTAAGGGTCTATCGGCTATGTGTACTTTCTAGTTTAACCCCGGGGTGCAGCATATTGATATAGGAATTGGGAAAGTTGAAGATGATGCTGATTTTCTTTGAATAGTCATTTAACAAATTAACAACATGTGGTTAAGAGTCTCAAACCAATGTCTATCTTAGTAATTTAAGCTCGGCCCATTTGTGTAAATGTAATAGATGCCTCTGGATGAACGTTTTTTTCAAGCATGCAAGACAATGACGGTACAGAAGGTTAGATGCTTACGAACTCTACACTCTATC